>JBBMOC010000007.1:6478996-6779412 GCA_037975185.1 Centropyge bicolor | reverse complement strand
CCACCCCCCGCCACCACCACCACCACCACCACCGTCCCTACCCCTCCCCTGGGCCCCCTTCAGCCGGCTGCATGTCTCTGGAGGTCGCCTCTGACGTCAGCAGCTCGACTGGGCAGAGTGCCAGCCCTGTGGGCCCTTGATGGATGCGGTTGGTCTGAGAAACAGTCCGCTGTGTGTCGAGCGCACGGCACAGACTCAACTCGGCCCGCTCAAACACATCTAATGACCCGTAAACACCCAACAGGCCCGTTCCCTCTCCTCTTTCTTCTGTCCATCACACACACTGACGATTAAAGGAGACACATGTGAAGATGAGTGATTTGTACTGCAAATGGCCGGGATAATAAACACAACCCGCAGAGAGGCACACTCTGCCTCGGCTCTGGTTATCCTTTGGTCTTTAAAAGAAAAGGGTTTTCGGCGCAATAAAAGCAAATGCCTGACGTAGCTGCAGATATTCAGGGCAGCCTGCATTTGTGGTTGACTAGTTGGGAACTCATATGGGATTATGGGAGCTAAAAAGTACAAACATTTAACCAAAGCAAAATATTACTGAAATTACAACTCTGCGTCAATATACTGAAAATCCGCTGATCCGATCATCATGTCATGGAGATCCAGAGAGCTGCTTCATGAGTGCGTTTCCGTGTCTGTGCCTGTGTGTGGGTGTGTGGGTTTACCTGCAGGCCTGCTGTTGGTCTTCCTCTTCAGCCATCTGTCCAACGTCTCTGCACTCACGCTCTCCAACACAAAGTCGTCCAGCATCTGCGGGTGCAGCGAGAGGTAGGCCTTCACTTTCTCATCTGTCAAGCCTGAAGAGCGCAGAAACAGAACGTCTTTTCAGATCACACACGACACTGCGACTTTATTCATGACTAAGCAAAGTGCAATTAAAAATAAGGCTGGAAGAAAAAAAACATGCAGATGCTAGAAACGTATGGAGGAAAGGAACGGAATAAGGGGATGGAATTAACGTCATATATATAACATGCCGGCAAAGGCGCACAGTGTTCCCGACAGACACCCAAACAAATGCACAGGCTAGAAACAGCCGATCTCTTTCTCTTCGCTGTGAGGTGAGAGTGGCAGCGGCAGCAGCAGCCAAGGTTCTAGCTAAAGCTGATAGCCAGGCTAGCTCACTTATGTTTACTGTAAAGCTGTGTCTCCAGGGGTAGGAGCCCCCAACAGAGGCAGCAGGATAAAGGAGGACTCGATTGTGCTTAATAGGCAATTAGGTTCTTGAGAGCTTGCTAAGTGCTGCTGTTTACTGTCTTTGTTGTCAGGGAAAAAAGCCATTTGCCAGACCATCGTTGAGGGAAAGTTGTTTTTAATACACCCGCTGGCGTCTGAGAGGCCGTCATGATGCACTAGGAAACCATCACGTTTAGGTCACTGGCGCAAATGGAGTGTGTGTCCAAAACAAAGACTTGTCACTGTCAACCCTGACCTGCAATGCAATCGCAAAGGGATTCTTCCTAGAAAAGAGAAATACTCAACGGTAGCACTAAATTCACATTTTATGGTATGATATACAGTAGCTGCGTTTTAATCAGATTATAGTAGAAGGAGGGCCGTTGTATTCAGACAGAGCTGATTGGGGGTTTATTTTATATCGCTTTCTCACGAAATGTCTGGTTATCAGCAGCATCTGTGTAGACTCCCTTCAAGTATGAATCACAGGCGGACATGCAGCTGGAAGGCATGTGTGCTGCCGTCAGACACACAGACAAACACACACACACACACACACAGCATCAAAATATTATTAAGTGGGGTGTCTGTCCGAAATCCTGGATGATATCAGGGGAGTGAATGGCTGCAGACTTTTGCACAGCAGAGCAGCACATGGAGGGTGGCACAGAATTGACTGTTGTGTCCAGATGACAAAAGAAAACCGGGCGCAGTAGCCAGAGGCATCCACTTCAGCTGCAGGTATCTCTTCCAGATAGTGTTAAAAACTTGTATTTGAGAAATAATTTTAATTTGATTTGAATTTAAAATCAAAGGGCTCCTGACTCTGGTAAACTGTCAGAGCAGCTATCTGCGACCTTTGATCTATTCCCCTAGAACTAATTATTTGATCTTCAGTTAGGATGGATCATCTCCTGTGTGTGTGTGTGTGTGTGTAGGTCGAGCAGGCTTGTGGTTGCAGGCAAATAAGGCAAACAGAGGTGGGGGAAAATTTTGGGGGTGGGGGGGGTGGGGTGGAGGACGCTGCGGTCTGACGCTGTCCAGACACGAGACACAGATCTTCAGGAGCGGAACGCCTCACGAGACTCCTGGCCAGCTCTGACGCACATCGGCAGAATACAGCTTAATAAATCAAAGAAAGTTAAGGGGGGGTGAAGGGAGCTGCAGGGGACAGAAAGACACACAGACAGGAGTAAAATGGGAGCGCTGCAAAAGACCCTTACGACTTTGTCCTATTTGATACACAAAGAAGGCACTGTGATTAGCGACACTACAAAAAAAAGAGAAAAAACAAAGATGCTGTATCAATTTATGAATACGACTTTTGTGTCGACGGGGCTCTGAAAATTATTTAGCTATCATATGTGTGCACATGAACAAAAATAGTCAAATGTCCTATTTCCACAGGGCAAAAGCAAAATGCAGTGATTAGAATTTTGTGTTGCGCATTTAATGGTTGACAAAGCACTTAGCAAAAGTTGTAAAAAAAAAAAAAAAAAAAAAGGGTGGAGGTGGGGGGTTGTGAAGCTCTATTGACAAAGAAAGTGCAAACCATGTCTTTCTAAAACTGTTCATTTCTGACCCCTAATTCAACCCCTAACCTTTGCTTCGGCTGACGAGATTGCGAATGATTTTACTAACATTATAAGAGTCTGGAGCACAATATATATATGTCAGCTAATCTATATCAGGCCAATAACTGATAAAGAATGAGGTCCCCCATATTATTCTATATTTTGTCATTGCAGAAAAAGACCAAAGCCAACAATGCCTCTCTCAATACTTTTCTTTGTGGCGGTCAGCTCCAAGCCCATATTCCTACTGAAGGCATCTAGGTTTCATATGTTGGCTTTCATTAATAAATAAATAAATAAAATATCACAACTGGACACTGTTGTTTCTATCAAACCTTATTCACCCAGTGCAACAGTGTGGCTCCCTGATGTTTTTATTGAGCTCTATTGCACAGAGGAATAACCTACATAAGGCTTTGACTCCATAGACAACACTTGCTAGGATTAATTCATTATTGGTTCTGGTCTTTTCATAGTATTTTTTGCCAATAATAAAAACTAAATATCAGCACACATATTGAAAAAACTATATTATAACGATGCATTAATTGAATGCTTACAGGGAAGACGTAGGACAATGAATTACGATATTATGCTGCATTGGCGGAAGGCAGAGCACATGACAGGAAAGCCTTCAAGGGCCCACTTCCTCTAGAGTTACTGTAAGAGCAAAGACGTTTGAAAATCTTAAATCACTGTTAGACATTTTCAACAATTCTTTCTGTTTTAAACAGATGCATTATAGTTAGTTCAGTTAAGCTCCACTGGTGGCAACTACTAGACAAATTAAATGCATTTATCTGCACCAATTTAAAGAAGAAATCACTGCTTATTGGAAAAAGTCAAAAATGTAAATATCGTCAATCTTTGGAAAAAGATGCCAGAGGAATGACTGGCTTGACCCAACAGCCACTATATTGCAGCATGATGTTGATTGATGGCACTTTTTTTTCCTCAACATTCCTGCTACTTTCTGCCGACCTTACAGACTTTCCCTCTGATTCCTTCTGAAATCTTTCGAGCCACAGCTCAACCTAATGTGACCGCAGTGACACTCAGAGCTGTGGGATATGCGTCAGTGTCCTGGGCCTGCGACTATGACGGCTAATCAAAGGTGCAGCCAGATCTGTCTCACATGCTGTGGTCCAGAATGGTTAACCCCACTGGGAACCACATGTGCTTGCTCCATCAGGAGAGAGAGAGAGAGAGAGACTGCTGTGGTAGAAGTGATGGCTTGGTCACTGGTTTGACCAGAGTTCTTTTTCTTTTATTTTGTCAAACCTCAAGAAAATTTTCCTTCTTGCTATGGGACAACACTGCTGAAGACAGTGACTGTACTAAATGTTATTAAATGTAAATGTCTGACATGTCAAACATAAAGACATCAGAACGAACAAACAAGTAAGTGACTCTAAATGCTCATCATCTAGCAGGCTCTTTTTAGATTTGCCACTTTCAAAAAAAACAAAAACAAAAAAAAAACTGTTCAAAATCATGAGCCAGCCCATGAACTAGTATTCACATTCTGTACATTAGTAAAAGTATTACTTTAATTCAAAAATACTCTACTAAAAGTAAAAGTCTTGCATTCAAATTCCATTGAAGCGAAAGAACAGAATGTATTTCAAGTATCGAAAGTAAAACTCTCCTCTCTGTAGAAAAATGTCCCCTGATATATTATAATGTACAGCATTATTAGATTGTCAATGTTAACGTATTGATGCAGAAGTAGCATTTTCCTGTTGTTGTTTAGTCCACTGTTTCCCATTCTAGTGGCCAGATGCCCTCCAAAGGTCATAAGATGAATGTGGGAGGTCGTGAGATGATTAATAGAAGGAGAAAGAAGAAAAAACAAAGCTTTGCTCCACCAATTTGGTTTCAGAATTTGGACTGTTCTCTACTCTTTGCTGTCATTTGTGAAATTTTGAGGCAGACTCTTCTATAAATGAAACTATCTGAAAGGTTTAAAGGGAAATACTGTAGACATCTGAATCACGATAAGAGGGCCCCCACTTGACACTACTTTATGTGAGGGGTCACAGGGCAAAAAGGTTGGGGACCACTGGTTTAGACTTTCACAATGTGCTGTATTTTACACATTTATCTTTTTTTTTTTTTAAGTAAAATCTTTATTTCCTGTCCGATGCTGTAAAAGTAATGGACAATATTTCCTTCTGAGATGTAGCGTTTAACATAAAATGGAAATACTTATGTAAAGTAGAAGTAGGTTAAAATTGTACTTAAAAACAGGAATTGAGTAAATGTACACAGTTACTTCCAACCTCTGCGCTTAAATAAGTTTGAGTCAAACATTCATCGAGACTAACGTATAGGCGGGAAGCAGCTTGTTGCGCAGCATGTTTGTGAGTGGCTGAAGCCCAGTTGGGAGAGATTTTGGTGCCTGACTCAGACTTGGGCTTCCTGTGTAAAAACTGAAGCCTGAGTTCATGCAGTGAGGTATTGTTGCATAACACTTATCTTGACTCCAGCACACCACATCCTGGGACTGGGAAGGGAAGGCCAAACCAATCGCAGTCTGTCTGGGTCTCCCATCCAAGTTTCAGTATGAACACGCTTCTGTTTGACAGGGAATGCGTTTTTACGGCGAAGGGCCGGGTATCTACGTGTGCATGTGTCAGCACCAGCTCGTGGAATTAACATGGAATTTCAAGCATTAAAATATCTTGAAAACGATTCAAAATAGTTCATTCTTGGGAGTTACAATTCAAGTTTATGAGCGTTTTTATAAAGGAAATCAATTAGGCATGGTTTTATTTTATATGGAAAAGTAAATGACTTGTAGAGATGCTGCAAACTAAGAAATTCACTCCATCATATAATAAAATGTGCTTCCAAGATATATTTTTTTCAGGCATTTTATAGTAACATTAAATGACTGAAACCTGAGAGTCGGTTGTAGTGAGTTATCAAACAGTATATGAGTCACAAGTCACTTTGCAGGTCAACATTTATCAATGGCACACAAGAGGAAAGCCCCAGGGATTTTCTGACATTACACCTCTTTATAGGAAGTTTCTTCAGAGAATAGGGAAAGAGAAAAAAAAGACCCTGTGAAGCAAGGCCTCATTTCTCTCTCTGTATCCATACATCTGTCCTTATTGCAAGATTTACATTTGGTTTGATTTAAGCATGCACAACTACTGTGATGCAACACCATGCTTTATGTCACCACTTCAGTCTCCATCTGAGAGCTGAGAAACAGACATGGTGATTGCACTGGATGTCTTCAACTGCTGATCAGCTTCCTCTTTTGTTTCTGTCAAAGCTGAAGGATTGTATTTTGAAATCTGAATTTCTCAATATAAGTGAGAGAAAAATCACGTAGAACTACTTCTTACAGCAGTCCCATAAGGATCTCACTTTGAGTTAGGGGGAAATGTTGATATATTTTTTTTTTATTATTGATTAATCTGTCAAATGATTATTTTTTGATTCAATAAATAATCATTTGTTTTGTCTGTTTTGTGACAGTACAAAACCCAAATATTTTCAACCTACAGCGGTTAAATGTTCAGCCTGTATTTGTGGTTGACCTCTGAACCTTTTGGCAGTGAAGTACAGGTGTACACAGGACACGTCAGGAACATCAGTGTTGGGTGTGGTTATAGAGCACTTATGAACATATCTATTTATCAGTGACACTGGAGCCTGGGGTTGAGTTGCTCTTTGATTAATTACAGTAATGGATTATCAATACTGTTGTCTAATGTTATAATTGGAGGCCAGAATTGACTGAAAATTTAGGCTGCAAACATTTTAGCGTGTACTTCATAAACTGCAGTGGTGTTCAAAATGTACTTTTTCAGCTGGAAAAGAATGATTGATAAAAGAAATCCATACCAATCATAACATGTAATTACATGCAATAAAAGTCAATCTCAAAAGTTTTTGTGCATAAAAAATATTTGCTATATAAATGTGAACGAGCGAGCCATGAAGTTGAAGATATTTCAGAAGCCTTGTGCCCTGAATCAGGTCTGTCAGGTTAACTCGAGTAAAACTCTTTCTCTGCAATAGACATTACACAACATGGGGGTAGGGGCTGTTTAAGGCTTCTCAGCTGTGAGACAGTTGATGAGGCACTGACTCACTTGGAGGGAAGGTGGTTACTGTAGTGATGTGTGACTTCAATTGACCCAAGCTGTTATTTGGGTTACCAGTGTTTTACGGAGAAAAGGGTAAAACTGGATAAATCTGCAAGATTTCTTTGCTGAAATACTGCAAGAACTATAGTAGAGTGCAAGTTCTATCAAATAATACAAGGAGTGACTGACTTTTTTTATTCTTGCAATGTCAGATTGCCAAAGGAAAGTATTGCTATAATCGAAACAATAAACTCACATAAGCAGATCAAGGCACAATTTAAGCCGTGCAAAGAACATAAACCAGCTCCACCCTATCTCAATCACTTATCTCTATGAAGCAGTAAGCTATCTGTGTGATAGTGCCTGAACAGAAGTGAACGTGTGTCTCCGGTGCTCCTGTCAGAAGATGTCGAGTGGCAGCGTCGACAGCAGAGGCCAACCCCGGCAGTGCCGATGTTTAGTGAGCAAGATGTTCCTCCTCTGCAACACATAGATGAAAAATGCACATGAGAGAAAAGGGAAAAGACCACTTCTCTTGAAGCGCACTCCTTCTGGCAGAGAGTCAAGGGCAAGCTGCCAAGGTACTACTTTTCACTTTCCTGACATGAGGCTGAGGCAGGAAAGAGGAAGGAGGGGGGGCTGCGGGGTGCGTGCGTCAGCAGGTCCGCCTGGGACTCCCTTGCCAGGAGGTGGGAAGAGCATGTGGTTCTTATCTTATCTATGGGAGGGCTGGAGCACAGCGTCCAACACTAACATTCAGTGAGCGGCAAAGAGGAAGATGAAAACGCTTTGACTCCTCTCCCACTGCTCACCTCATTTATTCATTGAGCCTGTGCCGGTGAACCTCGGTATGTGTGTGTCCATATGCAGGTGAACACACATACACACTCAACACACACACACACATACATACATATCCCCGTTACATTCCACAGCAGCCAAGGGTGAGGTGACCGGTGTGGCTAAATCAATACAACCAGTCAGTGAAAAGGTGTCAAATGAAGAAAACGCTGTTTCACCCTGGACTTTAACTGCAGTCCCATCTCTCCCAGAGACACGCCCCCACATGGCGAAAACAAACACCACTGCACAAACATGCAAGCTCACACCTCACACTTGAGAGAGAGAGAGAGAGAGAGAGAGAGAGGGAGATTTCCATGGAAATGTAATTTGCATTATTTCCACTTCCATGGTCCAGGTCATTAGACGTAAAGGGTAAGGGCTATAAATGGCAAACTGAGATGTAGATAAGGCATGTCCCTTGATCCACAGCCTAATAGTGTGGTCACAGGCAAGCAGCAACACTCTGACTGCAGTTACAGACACACAGCAGGTCAACCTTCACCTTCAACTCAAGTTATAAACTCAAAACTTTCGCTTACATTTTCCTTCAGTGAAAGGAAACTGAACAACAGCCAGGGGTGATAGATCACACAGCCAACAACGGCGCTGATTGTGAGCGTTAACAGTAAAGCTGCAGTCTCTGCCTTGGAGTCAGCATCTCGCCCGAACCGCTGGTTTGATGTAGTGCTGCGTCTACCCGAAACCCCCCCCCCCGTCCTCCTCCATCCCCAGAGTCACATCAGTGATCAGGGGTCATGTTCCCTGCTCCACATCTGGACTGATGCTGAACTCTCTGCAGCCGCTCTGCAGAGGAGCCAGTGGGGACCCGATAATGAGAACCACAGATCCTTGCGTCTTCTCCAGTGCTGTGTTCTTTTATGAGCATTGACACGAGGACAAGTTGTAAAGAAAATCTACATGCATGTGGCCTTTTCCCATCCCCTCAGATACCAACCCACGACAAGCTGACGAGGGGGTCAACGGACGCTTTGAGGGGAATGTCATCTGTTTCACAGCTCAGATCGTGCACTGTGCCCTGGCACTGATCCAGTCCTGCACAGATCTTGATATAAAAAAAGGGTTCAAGCTGCATAACAAGCTAATTTTCTTTGGCTTGAATTTCCCTGAGAGTTTAAATAAACACTGAAGACAAATCACAAAGAGAGACCATTTGGCGTGCGCTCAGCCCAGCCAGGAATTATTTAACCATTCAAATTTGAATCAAGCTTTAATTTTCATAATACAATCATATTGAGCAGTGTATGCCTTTATATATTCAGTGACTGTGCTGAGAGAAGTCTTCCATGTGAGAGTGAGAGGGCGTGTGGCGGGGCAGGAAATGTCCAGTGTGAGCACTTCCTGCCTGACAATGCAGCCTTCTTCACTGAGTTAAGCAATTCGTCGACAACCAATTGGGTTTTGAAAATGCCTGGGAGATCACATTAGGGCTGACCCAGACTGACCTCCGACGCAGACCAGAACTATCCCCAAACAATGCACACAAACATACACGTACGCATTTTACACCAGGCTACAAACCGCTATAATATCCTAGACTGCTTAGAATTAGAGTGAGTGAATGAGTGAAGCGTGTTGTCTTTACAAACTGGAGTGTGTTTCTCTGGGGAGGACAGGATTTGCTGGACAGTTCAGAGAGGACAAGCAATGAAAGGAGGATAAACATGCCAGCAGTTGCTGAAAAACAAAACAACACTTTTAACTGAGAAAGAAGGCCACTCCTGTGTGTGGGATACATTTAAAGGGATCACATGTCTAATATTTGCAGAAAGCAGTCTATGTAAACAGTGCTATAAAAACACTGCAGCAGATAATGAAGTCTACTGTAGTTCAGAAATATATGTGATGATGTGTCAAAAAGCCTCGGATAAAACGTAATCAAATTATTCCCTGATCTCACACCAGTGAGGGAAACACGCAGTGAGAAGGCAAATAGTGTCTCAAGTTAATCCTGCATTTAACCCAGATTAAATGACAGCTGTAATATTTGAAAAAAAAAGGAAACAGTATAAATGTCAGCTCACACATAATGACAATTAAAGCAAAAGGAAATCGATGATGAAATTTTTCTCAACAGTCTAAGGCAGCTCGTCCTGCAGCAGATGTTACTTTAAGGTACTCGACTCTGACAGCCACAGCCGCCCGCGTCCACTGTTGTTTCCTAAATTCAAAGAGTGTGGACGCTTTGTGAAATCTGAAATTCTTGTCCTTTTTTGGTCAGTGTGAGGGCGGGATACCTACATACTGTACCTCAATAATACATTCCATGACTGCAGTTTACTGCTATGTGTGTACTTTGGCATCACTCAGCATCCCAGGCCCCGAACTGCTAACTTGTTATTACAGGGTTGCCACTAAAGGTCACTTGAGGTGCCACTGAAACAACTGGACCCACTGACATGAGTTATTCATGTGGCACACAGAGTGTAAGTTACCATCGCAGAAATGAAAAATTACAGTGATTCCTAAAGTTCCCACAGCGATACAAAACCAGATCAAATGCCAAAATATGCAACAAGGACTGTAAATTCGCCACAGACGTGCAAAGGAAATAAAAGTTTACTATGTCGGAATATATTTACTGCAGTGACAGAAAATGCATCCACTAAAGTTTCTGCAGATTTTTTTTTTCTCATGGAGGCACCAATTTCATAGGATGTTTAATTAATTATTTAATAATGCTAAAATGAATAGTTTGTGGATTGTAGCTGCCTGTAACATTTATAATCATATTGTGGTGAAAAAAGGCTGACATAAAAGAATTTTAGTAGGACACTAAAATCACAACTAGAGAATAAGACACCTATGAATATTATTATTACTATTAGAATAAATCGGAAAACTACTTTGTATAATTTCAATAAGACTGTCAATACTGAACTGACATTGTTGCAGGAACGTTTTAAAGATGTATTTCCTGACAACAGAATTGAGACTTTCCCTCCTGTCTCAGGCTGCAGACTTGTCTTCGTGATGTCTCACTGCAGCACTGCTCACTGTCCCCTCACACCGGACACACTCAAATCCTTACACCCGATCTGGCTCCTATTAAAAAAGGGGGGACTGTGGAGACACATTTTCCGAGCTGCAGTCCCCCTCCAATGAAGTCCCCACCCATCTAGATCAGCTATCAATCTGTCATTCATAAAGTTGCTTGGACACATGGACAAACGAGGAGCAGGACATGTTCGTGTTTACACAGCAAAATCCAGCCATGATTTCTGTTTTATTCTCAAAGAGTGTCGGTGAAAAATACCTACTTGCACCCAGGAAACAGTCCGTTAACCTTCTGAAACAGCTTGTTGAAGACGGACCATCTTCCATTTCGGACAGTGAGCGCAGGAGAAGAGGAAAGAGAAAAGTGCGCCTCTGCAGCTGCAACTTGGTGCGACTGCGGCCAAAACCAAAACTATTCCAGTGCGCGCCGAGGTGATGATGGTGTCCTCGATGCTTCAGGCTGTGCACGCTTTAGGAAGGGCAAGAAGAGCAGTGTGCTGCCCCCCCAGCCCTCCCCCGCCTCCTCCTCCACCACCACCACCACCAGCGCTATGACCCAGCACCGCTGGCCGAGGTGTAGCTGCAGTCGACCCGCCTCCTCGGCGCGGTGGCTCCGCTGTGGATGTGCGGCGGCAGCAGACTGGGGGAGCGGAGAGGACGACGCGCAGCAGACACGGAGAGACGAGGAGTACACGTACACACACACACACACACACACACACACACACACACACACACGCGGGGAGAGAGGGGAAGACAGGAGCGCGCCTGTGCCAAATCAACCGCAACCATCATGTATAACTTCCGGTTTGAGCTCTATATAAAAGCTGAACGCTTAGAGGGGTTGAATTATAAAATGAGTTTTTATATGAAATATTACTGCACATACACACGCTTAAATAGATGCTTATTAATTTTTCCAAATATTACATCCACCCACTGCATTTTTGTTGTATAATCTAATAAATTAATTCTTAATTTGAAAGGTCGTTTGTGCGTGTTTCCGGTGTGTTCCGCGCACTTGACGCGTCTGGAGGCGCACTCCTGACGCGGCCGAGCTGCTGTTCCTGTTCCTGAATCTGGCTGCGTAAAAGGGGCCGAGCCACATGGCCGCAGCTCCCCGGAGACCCGCTGCTGTTTCCTGGTGCACGCTGGTCAGAGAGGAGGCAGATCCACAGCACGAGTGGACAGAGAGCTGCAGCCTCAAATCTCACAGGCTGTGGCTGAAAAGGTGCAGCACACAACCTCCCTGCTGCCTTACCGAGGTGCCATTTAGCAAGGCACTGCGCAGGGAGTCCTTCCTGTTGCTGAGGTGCCAGATCTGACCCTGACCTCTGACCTCCTAAGCAGAGACAGAGAGTTATAAACAGGGATTAGTCTGCAGACTGAGGTGCTCTTTTACGGAACTAGATTTTATGAATGGCCAACAAGCACCTTCATTCAGATCAGCCTTTCACCTGAAGCCACACAAGAGATCCATTAATAGAGTCAAGCATGAAATCTATCAGGTGAAAATGAAGGTCAAAAATGTCAACATACTTTCATGGTATTTATTTTTTTTAAAAATCCATTTATTATAATTATTTATGTATTTATTTTGAAAAAATAAATACAAATGCTACTGTACTGCTATTATGGAGTCACTGGTATAGTTCATAAAGTACTAAAGTGTCTATGTTATGTTAGCCTGTTATTTAATGTGATATTCGTTGTCACTTCATATTGTAGCTGCTGCAACACAACAGTTTCCCACTTTGGGACGAATTAAGTATATTGATCTATTATAGTGCAGTATAAGAAAACATTTAATGCACAGAAATAATGCCTGTATGTGAGAGAGTGGCCCAGAAAGCAGCGCAGTCTAAACATATCAAGGTCTAATTCGTGTCTTATCTAACTGGAGATTTTACACAAGGTTCTTTTGTCTGAAGCAAACGACATTTCTGCCTTTTACTGGATCACTGTTATAGTTCAGCCCCCGACTTCGAATATCTGCAGAGACTCGCACGTACTAAAAGGAATGTATTCAATTGATTTATTTCACCAGGCTAACTCAGTCGCACATTTACATAAATTATAATTGTAAATATCGCCTTGAATTGGCACCATAAAATAAATCAATGTAGTCCGCTCCTTTAGCAGAGGCTCTACAAATTACTGCAAAGGCTGCACATCTGCAGTGCAAGTGAAATATTTAGACATGCTCACTGGAATCATGGAGTTATAATCCTAGAATAATAAGATCCAATCCCATAGTGATGATAATAAAAATAATCTAATTAACCTCGAATTCAGGTCAGACAGATGAATATTTTACATTCTGCACTGACTGAGGAAATAACAATGAAGGCTCAATACACAGATGCACAATTACAAGAACGCTGAATCTATGAGGTTAGAATTAGGAAATGGCAGAATTAAGATGTTAAACCACAGAATTACCCCAGTGCTAGATTTTGTTTTGTCTTCTTCTAGTGATGTTGAGATTCAAGTGTTAGTCAAAGGACTTCCTGTATCATTTTGAACACTCTCTGACATCTTTAAGACCACACTTAGTTCCTGTTAACTATATGGTTTCAGCCTTAAAGCTCGCCAAGGAATGACTCCACTGATATAACCATGTAGACGAGAGACACATGATTCATTCAGAGGACACCGGTAGAAGAAAACAATCCTGACATGCAGCTAATTTTGGGCCATAAATTGCAAAAGTGCACATAATATATAGCACATATACACACAGTTCAGATTAGACAGTATATAATTTCTGCTGCAAGTGGTTTCTCAGTAAAAACAATGAAAACCAATGACTGAGTTTGATGATGTCTCGAAGTAGCGTGGGATCATGGGAGCTGTTGCCTTCATTGTTAAACATTTACATCGTCTGACCAGTGAAAATCTATCTGACGTGGCTCAGGCAGAAATGTTCATGGACGATGTCATGCATTAAAGTTTGAGTCGTGTTACATAAAGTCACGTTCACTGACCTCCTTCCTCCCTCTCTCTGACGTATCATGTGGTGTTTCCTGTGTTACAGAAACTAGAGGCAAGACACCACCGACAAGCAACCAAATGAAACACTCAATTACCTTGAATAAAATTACAGCTTTCTCCAGCTTTGAACATCGTTGTAAACATTTGGGTTAATGTAAATATACCACTCCAGAAAATATATGTCATAGGTCAAAGTCATTTTAACATTTTGACATTGGAATGTTACATATTATACATTTGAATGCACAAAGTGTCAAAAGGCATGTGAATTATTCCTGTTTAAACAGCTAATCTGCTCCGTCTGTGTGAACAGTTTAAGTGAGGATCCCACATCGAGTTCCAAATGAAGTGAGCTCCCTATCTCTGCAACCTTTTGTAGATGTGTGCTCGTGTTATCGGCGCTCACAGTGCACCTAAACGGCCCTGAGTCGGCAACATGATACAGCATCAAGTGTGCCAAACTCCCTCACGGCTGCAGCATTACATACGGATCATATCGAGAGAGAGAGAGCGACAGACAGAGAGAGAGAGGTGTGGGAGTTGTGGTGGGTTACGTCAGCATGTGCGCTATCAATCACTGGCATTCCTACACTCTCGAGCAGCTGGTCCATTCAGAGGTCACGTATAACATAATGGATTCCCTCTGACACACTCTGTCGCATTTCCTTCCATTTCAGGCCGATGAGAAAAGCCCTTAAAAGAAGAAACAACTCACGTCTCGAGTCAGTTTGTTTCACATGTGTGCGTGCATCTGTTTATTTGAAGTGCTAATCTAATATTTTCTGATGTCCAGGAATTTGGGAGGTTAAATGCAGGTGACGCTCAGTGGAGAGCTGAATATATTCATCCATTAAGGTGAAATTAAAATGCAACACATCGTCAGCCTTTATTTTAGGACAGATTCACATGCTTGAGATAACATTTTGATCTGAAAAGAAATTACTTAAAACTTCTCTTTTCATGGCTTTAATCCTGAGAAAACTCACACTATTTTATCCTGAATTATGACACTCATGAGGATAAATAAAGGAGGTCGTAAAATGGTTGTCAAACGTAACACAAATGAGAAGGAGCTCTGACTTGATGTAGCTCAGAGAGCGCTGTCAGCTCCTTCAGGGCTCACCTCTGTGCATCCTCCTCGCACGCCAAGCAGCTTATGCAAGGAGAAAACAAATGCTTTAAAACGTTCCCTGCAGAGTTCATGACTGGAAGTTTATGAGCTTATGTGAGACGGTTATGGATGAAGAACTTATAGGGAAATGTGGTAGATCACAAGGGATGCCACGACTCTGTGACCCACCAGTGAACCCTTCTGTTCTGTGAAGCAGCAGAGCAACCATTTTTAAATGTTTGAATAATTATCACATAACAGGAAGTAACTGACCAGCTTGACCTGTCAAATCAAACAGATATTTCAACTGTGTTTGGATTAGTCCACTTGGTATAATATACACCAGACACGAACCCTCGGAAAATATAGAAATATGAATTTACTAAAATGGTTTTACACAGAAATTATTATTTTTTGCCTTTGCACATAATTAAAAATGTACTCTCTTTGAACATGTGTGTAAAGGCATATGAGACACAGGAGTCTTATGTTAGAATGAGATACAAAAGCAACAGAATGATCCCAGCAAATCTTTAGCTGTCAGATGTTTCCTGTACTATTTTAAGCGCACGAAACAAGCTGCACTTTGTTAGGGACACATTGTTTCTAGGAAGCCGCCTGGCATGTCTGGTGGGCAAGTAAAGGACTGGTTTATCAACTGGCTGCTGTGACCCTGACATTTTAAGCTTTTGATGAGTAAATTTCCAACTACTTTGTGATGCATTGTTGCTTAAGTAAAAGTTTGGAGGTGTTAATATATAAAAAGTATCAAAAGCTTTATTGTTACTGATGCCTTCATGTGCAAGTAGTATTTTAATGTTCCAGGTGCTTGAGTGCTTGAATTTTTATTTCATAAAGGCTGCACCTAAAAATGATTTTTATTAGAAATTTGAATTTGTTGATATTTCCTTGATGTGAGCACAAAGTGACAACTTGCTTGTTTTCTCCAACCAATAGTACAAGCCACAAAGTTATACAGTTTAAGAGGAAAAGCAGCATAAATCCACATCTGAGAAACTCGGGTGGTTTCAGCTCTAATCATATTTTATAATTATCATATGTTTTGTTTGTAAAACCTTATTTTGCACAGTAACTAATAGCTATAACTGTCAAATAATTGGAGTGAAAAGTACAATATTTCTGTCTGGAATGTAGCTGAGAAGAAGAAAAATGGAAGCTTGGAAATATTCAAGTAAAGTACCTCACTCACAATTTGTACTAAGTACTTGAGTATATGTACTTTCTTATTCTCCATTTCTACTCCTGGTTAATATAAGAAAAAATAAAACTACAGTAGAGGACAGATCATGGGCAGACAGGCAGGTCAAAAGATGGATTTTGTGGCTAAGTCTGTGTCACAGTATCTTTTTATTTATTTGGACACCCTTGGAATAAATGAACTAAGCACCACAGACCCAAGAAAACCTCAAAATGTCCGCCAGGGCTCCGGCTTGATCTGTATCAATTTGGACAGGCAGTGCGCACTCTTTTCTCTGTCAACATTATCCTGCCACCAAATCCCATATCCATCTGTGAATGGATAGCATGTGTGTTACAGAGAAATTTATGGAAATCAAAAAGGTGATGATGAAAGAAGCTTAATATGGGACGTGTGTGTGGTTGTGTGTGTGTGTGTCACATGGAACAGGTTCCCATGGCTGATGGTGAAAGAGCAGCTTTAGTATTGTCCACCGAGGGATCAACAGCTGACTGAAGAGTGAAGTGGTCGGCAGCCATGCTTAACTGTTCCTCCCCTCTCGGCTGTTTTTAGCAAACATCCTCCTGATGACTACGGCCTCTGTCTCCCAATGTAAGAGCTGCACATCTTCAGACGTTTGCGCGCTCGTTCACACACAGCCTTACCCCCTACCCCCACATTACAGACCTCATCCACTTAAGCACATTTCTGATTCAAGGCACTGTACAAGCTTTTTGCACGCTGCACACACACACACACACGCACACGGCCCAGATGTAAGTGAAGCATTTACAGATCACATGCAAGCACACGCAAACATGAACACACATACACACAGGAGCATACTTGCATCCACGTAGGCACACACACACACACTCACACATCACATGCGGCAGACACACACCACAGAGACTTCCAGTCCCCTCCCCCCAACTGAATAGTCTGTTCTGACAATCCACAGGACAGCCGGAGCATTGACGTCAGAGGCAGGCCCATGAAAATACAGGGTCCCTGGGGGGCTGAGGGAGTTATGCACATCTTCACAGCTTGGTTCGCAACTAGTTCAACAACCAATGAGCGTATTACTGCCTCTGTTTACTCTTATTTGTTGGAAGATGCAATAATAATAATATAAAAAAAAGAGGTTCCACATTTACACAAAGCCTGGCATGCACAAATTTGCATGCGACTGCAATGCGGATCATCTGAAACATGACGTCAATGGACGTCATTGCACTGTGATCCATTAGGACAAATGTGAGATAGGTGCATAATTTAGGTTAATGGAAATACAAATCACAGCACATCATTACCTGCCCTCTGTCGTCTTAATAATTGCCATTTTGACTAACTGCTGTCAGACAGTAGTATATTAGGCATACCCAGAGGAAAGCTTTGTTGCTCGCTCAGACATCCTCACAGTCCCAGGAGAAAAGATGACATCTTTGTTTACCGCTCAATGTCCTGAACCTCGTACTGTTTTTTTTTTTTTTTTTGTTTTCTTTGTCTTCTAAGACATCATTGGGACATCAGAGGCATTAATCTTATTGTTCTCTCTCATTCACCTCCTCTCACCTTTTCTGAGATTTTCTATGGCAAAATTATGTAACATAGTTACTGTTCATCTGTACCCGGACACAGTAAGTGTGTGCATTTAGATGTCACAACAGCAAGAAGACAAATAGGGGGATGAACATAAATTGAATATTGTTATATTTTGAATGCATAAACTGTAAATAGACGAACACAAATCAGTTAATGTTGGTCAAGTTTTCTTTTCAAGTGACAAACTTTTTCACATAACAAATTGAAAAAAATAGAATTTTTCACTGAAGCACCTCTCTGTTGCAAAAAAGCACAAATTGTCCTTTAATATTTGCCACAATTAACCAATGAAATGATATTTAAATAGCAAGTCATTCTGACATATGACTTGTCTGCTCACTGTTTTTGTGCTGCCATTGCTCTAAAGTGTTTCTGTCATTATTTTGTAGCTTGTAGCTAAATCAATCCTTTGTCACTGTTGTTTCTCAAAGACCAAAAAGGAGAACACACGGAAGCATAAATGGTGGGAAGACATATGTCTGCATTACATGTCTTCTGAGATTATCAGCCGGTTGGGGTTCATACGTGAGTCGGTGATGGCACCACAATGTCACCCACATCTGTTGGAATTGGTGACAAAGTCCTTCCAGAGGCTCCTGGATTATCAAAAATATGCCATGATCTTTATAGCCAGGGGGATGTGGAAGGTGCAGCAGTCAAGTTACCTGGGCAGTCAATGTCTTGGTCTATCTAGTCCAAGCACATATGAATCCCTCAAAATGTGTCTCAGGGATCTGATCTGGGTCCACTGTAACTGTCTATCAAAAGGTTTACTGAAGTGAGGAGAGGGAAAGTAGGGAACGCTTGTTAGATTGAACTAGAATGATTTTCTGTTCAACCAAATGACCCTTTCAATTGTGCAACAGAAGCTTTGATGGTTTCCTGTTTGTTGCAATAAAGCTGAATCTGGATCCAAGCTCTCAGCAAGATCCAAATGTACACTTGAAATACTCAGGAATTTATAGGTTATAGGCTCCACCTCATTTCAGTGCCGCAGCCAATCCTGATGAGAATTATTCCATTCAGTAGTATCTGGTTTGTCCAGCTGCAGGTGAACCAGGGTAAAGTCTGCCCTATGAGTCCACCTGAGCTTGAGACTGGAGCATCTACGCAGCTGCCACATGTACTGACTCCTCCATATCTTGGAGGACCTCCTTCCATGTAGTTAGCATGGTGAAAGGAAATTACGAGTCCAGAGTGCAATAAAACCATTAAAGACGGCAGATTTTTTTGTCAGCATTGTCGCACCATTGGAAATATTGTGTAGATTACACAGCAGGGATTAAATGCTAGGTTCCCAAGGACTAATGTCCACTAATAAAACTTGGCTCCTCAGCTGCCTGCATGATCCCTCCAGAAGAGGCGCAGCACTGGCTTGTCAACAGGAAACAGGCTGATCTGGTGGAGGTTGCCTTTTATGGACTTACTGACACTAACAGCGTGTCCAGGGAACCTGAGGAGAATGATGGCCCTAACTTTCATTTGGGGTGGAGCTGATTGAATAACTGATCTCATTTGTAACACAGTCCTGTTCTTTCCATTATGGTGTATTATGTGACATATATGGGATTCGGCCGTCTGCTCTGCTTCCTCTGCAGATATCTTAGGCACGTAACAATCGTGCTGCCCTTTGCAGCAAGCAAAGGAAGCAGGCCTCTGCACATACAGCATCTCTAGTATGACATGCCTCTTGCTAAAAACTGTGCTGCTTCAACAGCACAACCTATGTGGGAGCATGAAGAGTCCTTGTCTGGGTCCCCAGAATGGCAGAGCTGGATACCCTCCATCTCAGCTACCCTTGAACTGAGTTTAAGGACAAGGAATGATGAAACTATGTGACTCGTCAGTGGTTTAACATGTGGACTAATTGGACTGACTAACTGGATAATCCAACCCAATTTGGTGCAGACCACATCACAGTAAATACAAGAGTCTTATTCAGGCTACACACTGTTTTATTCATCTACCTTCCACGATGAACAACCACATCTTATACAGTTTGTTAAATGGATCTTTCTGAAAGGCTGTAATATGACATCTATTCTTTTTGCAATCTAATTTAAATCATATTCAGCTACAAGTGGAAATGTAGTATTTTGGAAATGGTGGTTACGCGAATCAAGTCCAAGCAAAAAAATAAAAATCAAAAACCCACCAGCATCATACTTGACTTGCAAAATGGCCACACGTGATATTCTTGTTTCTGACACCAAATGTATTGATCGAGACAGCAGATGTGCAGATGTGGTGCCCACTTCTAACATAGCCGTGTTTGAAAGAACTTTGTTGTGAATATGGTATTTTAGCACACAGAGCCCTGGCACTCATCATTATAATCCCTAATAAATGAATTTGGTCAGTAGTGGCGAATGATCGTGTCCTTTTTGCTGCTCTAGCGACTCTTACTGGTTGGTCTTGGCAGCCATACAGCTCTGAAGCTGTGGCCATCGATTCCATTAATCCATCAAGTAAATGCTATGACCTCAGGGCATGGTGGCATTGCTATACCAAAGTCTGACAGGACAAGAGACTGTGTTTGTTGCTCAATGGGACTTTTTCCCAGATCCCAGCAATTAGCTTTGGGGAGTACAATGTTATTATAACCAACAGTAGATGGCCTGGGCTGTTTTAATAAAACCTTAGTTTTCCTTTAAGATGTACCAGTGAAACTTCTTGTGGTCAGGTGGAAAAAAGCTGTTCCCATGTGAACTGTTGGAGGCACATGGCCTTCTAAATCCCAGTGGGACTTAATTGTAATTAGGACGGCAAAAAGAAAGGAAAATAAACAGTAAAGAAAATGGCAGTAGTTTAAAAACTAAAAGTCGACTAATGCAAAAATATGGTTTGTGTCATATGTGTCACCATCACTAATGTTTCTGACATCTCAAACTAATTTAGAACGTAAACCATAAAGAATGTGCTTCAGGCCTTGTGCTGTTACATGGTGTTTATTTGTGTTACGAAAAGTGAACTGGTTAGAACAGGAAATCTTCAGCGTGAAATGGTAGAAAAAAGTTCATAAAAACAACCTATAACTGACATCAAGCGATCCATCATCTCTTATGATTTCTCCTGTTTCTTGTAATGATTCAATAGTGACTGATGAAATCATACATATGTTACTACTGTAACCTATTTATTACTATTACTATACTGTGTAGCGCCAGAGGAATGACATCTCTGATAAAAATGAAACTTTCATTTTATGTCAGTTTTATTAGCAAATTATATTCTGAATGAGTAATAAATTAATCCCATATCTTTTGCCATTTATCTACATGGAGGTCAGAGGTCAGGACGAAGTGCAGCACCCCTGGAAACTGATGGGTATTCTTGTGCACAGCTGCAACCTGAAGAAAGTCACTCCAGACGGTAAAAAAAGCATCCAAACATTAGTGACGTAGGTTTGTAAGGCAGCACTCACAGCGGTAGAGCTTACTCTGACTGCAAAATGAAGCATTTGTAAATTCGGAGCACTGCCAGAATTCCTCTGCCTAAATTCAGAGCGTCAGACACACTGTTAGCAGACATTGTATAGAACAACTCTGCATGAGTGGTGTCGTGCCAAATGGTCTTTACAGTATAAAAATACAGTTCTTTTGGCCTAACATATTAAGGAGAGACTGACAGAAAAGGTTTATTGGTAAGGTTTTTGAAATTTCTCTTCTCTAACAACAGCTTACACCTTCGAGCATAGTTTTAGTTGGATTAGATACTTTCAGTTATTCAATTTTCATGTGTTTTGTAATTAGTTATTTGTCAACAGAAAAACTGTAAATGAGAAACATTCAAACTAGAGGGATACATTTAATCATCACATTTAAAGCTTGCCCATTACATGACTGTGCTTAACAAAACAACACTGTGCAGTTGGTGGAGAGAATCTAATGACGTGGTCCGTGATGACCATATTTCACTGCACATGTCAACAGTTTTCATGCAGCAGTCGAGTGAAACAGTGGAAGCTTTCTTCTTCTCCTGCTCGTGCGCCACATGCTGACAAATTTAACGTGACCGTATAACACCTCTAATGCTCTCAGTGGCTCCCTGTGATTCAGGCCCGGCACTGCACAATTAAATTCAAAAGGAAAAGAGGATTAACGTGGATAATATGGCGAGAAATAAATGAAAGAAGTGTTGATAAGGTTTCTATCAATGCACGAGAGAAAGCAGTTCGGAGAGAGCACACGACGGACAGGTGGTACAGATATGTGAAGCTGTGTGGAGCGCTGCAGTGGAGGGATCTGCAGAAAGCACATGAATCCAAAAAAAAGAAAAAACCCCAAAACATTTAAATGGGTGAAAAAAAAATGTGATGAAAGAAGTGTGCGGGGGGGGGGGGGGGTGGGGGGTTGGTGGGTGTATCTGCGTCAGAGCTGGAGCCAATGAAGTCAGAGATGGGGCAGGCTCGAGCAGGAGATGCTGTTACTGCCACTCACAGCACCCGCCTGGGCCTCATGTCCTCTACGTCACAGAGCTGGCACAAATTATGCCTGCCTGAACATTTGTCACACATACACATGCACGGACACACACACATGCAAGGTAAAATGTAATTTATATGCATTACACACATGCGCCGCACCATTCAATGACATTTAAATTAGCACCAGCAGACGTGTATTTTATTCCCTTCAAAGTAAAACCACAGTCAAAGATTTTACTTGTGTCTGAAAATGGAGCAAGATTTTCTTTTTCCATACATTATTCTTTGCACCTTATGTAACATCAAGCTGCTCACCGTCAAGCTAATGTTTATGTATTTAAGTAAATGCAGCATATAGCCTGAAAGCTGATGCCAATATTTCCAGAGGAACCGAATGGTCTTTCTTGCATCAGTACCAAAGGATGCATTGCTAATAAAACAACCAGTCTACAATTATATTATAAATTTTATTCATGCTATATTATTATAGCACTGAAGAATAATTGTGAGATATGGCTCTTACACAATAGAGATGTGGTCAAATATTAAATTATTAATTAGGGATTTTCCCCCAAAATGCTGATTTAGTGTAGTATTTGATAATAAAATCCTTAAAAAATAAGGGCTTTGCTGATCAACTAAAGAGCCTTACTTTTTTCTCAAATGCAGAAAAATAAATCACAGAAACATATATTTCTTGTTTTCTCTCTCTGACACACACACATAGCCCAGTGTTTACACACACACACTCATGCATCTCTCACACATGCAAATCCTGGTTATTTAGATTAGCGGGCAGTGTTTCTGTTGGCACCACTTCTGACCTAGATTATCACATCCGTAATTCTAGAGGATGACTGTGATGATGAGCATGTGGTCAGAGGTCTGTGGAGAGAGAAAAAAAAAACCCTGAAAACAAAACAAAACAAACAGAGCTCGTTGCTGACGTCACTCGGCCATGTGAAACGCTTCACTGTGCAATCTTGTAAAAACTGCAGGGAAAATAGGGTGCGGGTCAAATGTGTCTCTTCAGATGTGCACATGAGGGCGGGCACGTGTGATCATGTGCTGAGCATAAACACACACACACACACACACACACAGGACAAATATTGTCCAACTGAAATGAAAATGTAAAAATATGAACTCCAATGTTTCAGCTTTTGAATCATATATATTTTTTTAATATCACAGAAATTTTACTTTCCACTAAAACCTCACTGGTGAAGTGATTTTGGCGGAAATGCAGCTAAAACATGATTCAGATTTAAGGGTTTTTTTTGTTGCTTCTGACACTGTTACAATGTGGAGAGCAGCAGCTGCAGCAGCTCTGCTGGCAGGAGCCACATCCTATAGGTGATGACGCAAGCAAGAGACATGAGCCATGACCTCATCAGCTCCCCATCAAACCATCACTCTGCTCTCTACTTCACACAGACGCACACACGCACACAATGATGAGTTACTACTGGCTTTACAAAGGGCACACACCCTCCCTCCGTGCCCTACGAGGCTACCACTCTCGCTTGTTGAACACACGTGTGCTGATCTCTAAGCTGACATGCTAACAAAGTCCTGGTCAAACGGAAGCCTTTTAAAACACACAGTCGGATCATTACTTACAGCTGAGTGATGTCACACAGTCTGTCAGTGTGTGTTTCTTGTGTGTGTACAGTGAGGTGCTGCCGACTGACTGTTTGACTCTGCTCCTTGTGCAAGCATTACACGTGGACACACCTAGAGGAAATTATCTTAAACACAAAAACACAGTTCAGGGCATCTATAAAATTTAAAAAAATTTTTCACATTTGATGCTTGTTCTGTTTGTACTCGCCCCAACATTTCACAGGCCAGAGAGGAATTATTACTTAGTTATTTCAGCAATATAAATAAAATGGTGTGTGTGATACAAAGTACAATTAAAGTCTTTAACACATATCCAATCAGCACAACCTAATTGCATTGTTACAAAAAAATATGCAAATTCTGTGTTTCTCATGTTAAAATAATAAATAATCAAATTCTTAAATTGCAGTTTTTAATCTTTTGTTTTTATTCCTAAGTTCCATTCAGTGCTAACAGAAGCTACATGGAAAAAAAAAAGTGACTGATGCAACAGTAAAACAGAGTAAATGAAATGTAGCTGACGTTACTGTTAATTTGCATGAGTTGATATAAATCAATTTTGTGCCTCAGAAAAGAAAAATCTTCCAAAAAAAGAGAGACAGAGAGAGCTCCACGCCGAGCTCAAAGAATGTGTGGAGTGGCCAGGGGGGCGAGCGGTAAGCGGCTGCCTGCAGCCCTCATCAGAAGCCAAACAAAGTCAGTATGAATCATAGGTGAGAAATATGGGTAGTGACGTACAGGCCTGTCAATCTCTGTGCACAGCAGACATCAGAACAGGCCAAGATGACCGAGCAGCCCAACATCAGGTCTGACAGTTTACTGATAACACATGGACACAATTCATTCATGAACAACATACTAATGCACACACTCACACCAACACACACTATGTGCCCCTTACTCACACTTCAACTTGAAACTGTAGCATAATATTCATGCAAATGTTGAAGAGCTGTCACATTATTTTTCTGATTGATTGTATTCTTTAATCCAATTGTTCTGTCCCAAACTGTAATGAGAAGACTTTGCTCAGCACTGTAGTCAACTTGAAATTGTGAAATTGAAAATCATCTTCAGTGCAATGTAACAACAATGATTTCACTTAAACAAAAAACTGGAGTTCCTTTTCTTTGTCTACCTTCTACTACCTCACAAAAACTAGATAATTACGATCTTCTGACATCAGAGGATTATTCAAATGTATAATTTTGTGGACACTTTCAGCAGTCATTAACGCGCCTAGCAAATAATACTAATAAATGAAAAGACAGATGCTAATCCAGTGTTAGTAGTACTCTGCTTCATGGTGAATTTCTCTGATGCAGCTCCCTGCATTTCATCTTTATACTTTAGCCCCACCTAGTGTCTGTCTGTCTGTCTGTCTCGGGACACTGAGGGAGGCATTTAGCAACCACTGTCAAATTAAAGAAAGGGCAAAGGTCAACATTTGGTGTCAATGCAAAAATGTAACAAATACATTGAAATGAAAAAAAAAATCATTCTTTCTTTATACAAATCTTTGTGTGCACTTTTGTGACCTGTAGTACACAGTAAGACCACTAAGTGGTATTCTTGTACAAGTTGACCTGGCTCCATACAGTCAGTGCAGCTAAAGCCCTCGTAGACTGAAGCTGCTGTGCAACATTGTCCTCAGAAGAGAACATGGATAAGAATATTCATGAGAACAAGCGAGTGTTTGAATGTGTGTGAGGTTGCATGTGGTTTATACACTAAGTGCTCTGTGGCGTCACGAGAGTGGCAAACAGCCCTGCGAGCCACGGCTGCACTTCCACACTCTTTCAGCACGGTGGGCACAAAGCCAAGCTAAAGAGACACACATGGTGCACCGCTGGAAAGCCACGCCGGTGTATGACGCCGAGCTGCTCCTCAGTTTAATCTGTGAGGACAAACCAATCCACAAGATCTGGAACTGTTCTCTCAGCAGTCTGAATCGGAGATGAAAGAGGAACTCTAACTGGCCTTGACCACGCTGATCTCCTGTCTCACAGGAACAGGGTCTTTTTGTTCCTGTGGAGTGGAGGCCATTTTGTAATGTTCTTCTTGACGTATTGTTAATGAGGCGGGAGCGCCATCATTGTTACAAGTGGAGAGCATATATGGAAACTATTTGCTCCGAAGGCTCTGATGCTGGAAAACAAAGATGACACAGTTAAATTGTTATCCCACCACATACCATGTAAACTAAACTCTTTTGTATTGATAATGATTTTATTTACCTAGCAATAAAAAAGTGTAAAATTGTTACACTGATGAATATTTCGGTCATTTCTATCGGCATACTTGTTTTATGGATTCCACTGTGTTTGTTTTATCAAAACTTGTATCAAACCTATTATGTACTATACTATAATATTCTACTGTATAAATAATGACCAAAATTATAACACATTCGATCATATAAAAGACCTTAACGTTAGCACAAGTCACTATTTTTATTTTACCAGTCGATTAAATTACTATTTGTAATGTTATAACTCTACAGTCCCCTGCAGCTCTATGAAGCAATTTAGCATCTTTCAGCTGAGTGTTTTGATTTTATGAGCCGCAACTTTACTGTTCTGGTTCAATCTCCCCATTCTTATCAGAGTTGTTTTCATCTGGCAGCTGTTTTCAGCGAAAAGGCTCTGACAAAGACAAAGTTAGCAAAAAGCTGGCGAAAAAATATATGATAATGATATTTTTCTCGGGAGTTGGTGGAGGCAAAAACGGAGCTAAAAGAGTGAATGAGTGAGAGTGAATATTGGACACACATCCATTGGGTCGCCAGAATTCCAAATGAATGCTGATGTTGCTCTGTATCTGCTGAATGTGCAAATAGGAAAGTGTTTGCAGACATGTTTGCCATAAAAACATGCCGGTTGTTCAGCTGCACCCACTAATGCTGCATTCAATTAGCCGGGCAGTTGAGTTAAGAGCAAATATACAAGTTACCTCATATCTTTCTTGTTCTTATTTGTGGAATGGCTTTATTTTAGACAAACTATGATAGAAAATCTCTACATTTCAGCAGATTTATGGGCAGAGAGGCAGGACATCCAGTCCACGTTCTACATATTAACAACTTGACTTTTTCTCTTTGCCACTTCATAGGAACAATGGAGAAAAAACTATTCACAAATTATCAATATATTAAGACATGGAGACTCATGCCTGGCTTTGCCCTGATATCTTACTGTAATGAAAGAGAGCTGGTCATTTGCACAGCTGAAGGCTGTTGACCAGCTGTGGTGGTGGTTGGTGGGTGGGGGTCTGGAGGGGGGCATCCAGGAGTGGCCCCTGTAATCGACAGGTCCAGGCTGCACACCAAGAGGCAAGACAAAAAACGCTTTGTGGTGCTGATATGAATCTCAATGCCCCTGTTTCTCCACCTCCCCTCCTGGCCTCACCGTGGATATCTGAGCGAACAAAAACGATCTCCATGAGAAAATACGAGCTGGAGCACTCAGAGGCGACAGTGAATGGAGCAGCGACGGGAGCAGCACCATAGTGACTGTTCATAGATTCTGTTCATGATGCACAAATTTACCAGGGCTTGACAAGACTCTCTGAGTTCAAATGCATTTCTTGATGATTTCATAAATTACTTCTATATCCATAATCAATGTGGCTACTAATACCAATGACTTTAATTATGATCAAGCTGGACAGTTGTTTTTTTTTATTCTCACTTGACTACTGGCCCTAATATTTTTCACTTCAGTATCATCAACAACTACTATATTGCTCTTAAGCCAGTGCAGCGCTTTCTATTTTTTCTTCTTTATTGTATTTGTCTGCTTTTTGTAACAGCAGCCATTTAGTCTGGACAAACGTTCATATCACAAAACAATTTAACTTTAATTTCATTTAATGCTGATTTTGTTAAAGCATTTAGCTGACTGAATGTAGCTGAGAGCCAGATCTTCCACAAGAGTAATGTGTAATATTAAGCTATTTTTATTTATTTATTCTTTTTACACACAAAACCTTGTAACAGATGCTTTATAGATAAGCAAAAGATTATGCACTACTGCTCATTTAAAAAAAAAAAAGAGTCTACAAGGTGACAAGTTATAGTAAATTCTCCTTCATAAATCACTCCTCAGATCAAATCTGCATTTGACAACGTTCTGTATTATATTGCGAGGCATTTGTTCTATCGTGCATAAAGCATGCAGGATGGCAAAATCTTGAGTGGGAGGTGTTCAGTGGGTGTGTACCCCCTAAGTAGTCACAGATGCCAGGCACAGTCAGGGAAGGAAGCGCCCGGCTCTCCTTCCGTGTTAGCCAAGGGAAACTCTCGTTTGGGCGTGGGCCCAAAAAGATGCAGAGCCAAAGACTGTGATGCAAACAGGTCACATCTTCAGTCCAAACAAACAAGTCTGGAGGAACTGAGGGCGCCATAATGTTTACGGTAAGTCCTGCACTGCATCTACGAGTTTACACTGAGGTCTTAAAGGGCCAAGTTAGAAAATACTTAGCTCCAATGGTTTCTCACCAAATCCAACCTTATTTGTCCAGGTTGTCAGATATCTGTTTGTGAGATTTCTGCCTCCAGCCTAATCAATAATAAGTGTTTCTCAAGATGATCTACAGACCTCGTTGATGACAACCACACATATACTCATACGATATGATCATGAATAATGTGATGCAAAGGAAACACATCACACATCTCGTCCTTATGTAAGCCGTTTCCATTGCTACGGCACTATTCATGCAAGCAGGCACGACTCTTGAAGGTGAGGCTGTTCTTGGCCTTGAACTTACAACTCCTGTCATGTGTTTGCCGGCATAATAGCAGCCGCACTTCCGATTGAGCTATTTGACAAGCTGCCTCTTGAAAAAGAGGAATGCTTGAATTTCAAGCTAAAGGATGAGCTGAAACAGTGTTTTCCACTACACAGGTCAAAGATTACAGGCACTTGGAGGAAAGTAAAGTGTAAAGAACAGGACTGCTTTTGGTTCATGGTGGCTTTTCTTTACAATCCAATGATCAGTTTGTCCACATTTATATTTTACACTAAATCACTGTGATCATCCCTGTGGTTGGATAAAGAAGTCCATATGCTCGCTATTGTTTAATCTCAATGAGACCTGACGTGTAACAATACAGTTTGTTTCAGTTAGTGTGTGTAGTGACCTCATTTTTTGTCTATTAGGTTTACCAGACGCAGGATGCCGTAAGTAAGTAAACAACAGTGTAAAGTATCCATATAAATCAATAAGAGCCTATCAGTGATGGGCCAGAGGGGTGGCCAGGTGTGGCCCCTCTGATGAACCCCTGACTAGAGTCAAAAGGTGATTGTTGACTAGTTGGCTTGTTAGTATCATGGACGGCTTTATGAACAGGCCTAGTGGGTACAGGTTGAGCGCCCATACTCAACTATAAAGACACGCAAAATGACCACAAAGTGCCGAAGATTACAACACAATGAAAGAGAAACACAAAGTGAACACAAAGAGATGCAAAATGACCCCTCTGATTGCACACATAAAAATAAATCAACCCCACCTCACAACTGGACAGTAATCTACTTGACGCCCCATTACACTTCATATGTGGATAATTCAGTGTCTAAATCAACAGGTCCTTCTTTGCCTGAGTGATGTCAGCCACACTGCCAACCAGGCTAACTTCACCCAGCCTCTCTAACTCTGAAGCCTCAGTTTGCATCCTCTACTACATTTCCTTCTGTCACTGAAATGAAAGTCTGTTCTGCAACCAAACCCAATGTCCCACAAATGTGACTCCGCTGGGAACTGATGAGAGAGATTATAAAAAGTAATCCGCAGCAACACACAAGATTGTTTTCTAGGGATAAAAATACTTATTTGAGTGCAGAGATGAGTGCATGGTCATGTTGTACAGGGTTAATATTGTATGGATCCACAGGGTGAATGCAGCAGCTTGTCCTGAGGACATGACCAAGTGGCTTTGAAACAAACCACTGGTTCCTATTCTGAAATGCAGGAATATGAGAAGATAAAGGAATTCACCAGTCAGTCCCTGAGCACATCACATACCTGCACTCAGTTCAACTCCCAGCCTGTCATTTCTGACCTGGACTCCTACCTTGGTCGCTGCATCCTGCAGGAGGAGAGTCCTCAAAGTCCTGGTCGTCAGGACTTTTCCGTTTCTTCGACATTTGCTGCTCCCTGTTCGAGTGATGGATCAATCGATATCAGCTGATACACCTTCAACCAGCGGGGTACACGACGCATGCAACAGTCTGCGGGAGGCGAGGAGAGGAAGGCGAGTAAAGCTCAGTCCAATTCATTCAGATGCCCTCTCTTTCTGTCCTCTCTCCAGCGTGCTGTGTGCGCAAAGTCACCATGTGGTGTCCAGCCGGGCATCTGGACGGGCAGCCAGGCATGGAGCCGGTCTCCTCCTCATCCCCGCAGTCACCGGACGAGTCGTGTCTCCGCGGACGGTCCGGGGCTTATTTCTCTGGACAAATGAGAAATATGTGCAGCTGAAGTGATTTGCGGATCACGTGTGCGGTGGATTACGCGTGGATGGAAATTACGCACTGGAGGCAACTTGTTGATCCAAGTCTTGGTGATGAAAGTGGTCTCGTCAGTGTGGATGCCTTTGTTTTGCTTTTTTAAAAAACTATATTTAGCTTTTCAACCTTCTGTGAGGTGCTTTACTTCAATGGAAGCCGGCGACGTCAGACGACAAGTCTAATCAGGCGCGCATGACGCACGGCCGCCGCGACGGGAACTCTTCTTCTCAATGTAAACAGAGATTATATGGACGTGGTCTACCTTCACAGCGAAGCGTGTGTGTCCTTTTGGCAACATGTGAGCTGTACACTCAGTAGCAGGTAGAACGTGCTCTCCGGCTGCATGCGTGAAGCAGGAGAGGATCCCCGCTGTGCGTAAAAGTGGAGACGCCGTGCCAAGCGCGCCGTGCCTTTCTGGATTCCGGCGACTGGGAGAAAACACTTCACTGATCCGACACACGTGGAGCAAACGCGCATGGTGTTGTGGGTCTTCGTGGAGCGGCTTTGCTTTCACTTCAGCGCGCGGAGCAAGTTGAGAATAAGCTGCGAGCAGATGCAGCAGCAGAGCCGTGGCGCGCACTAACAGAGGAGCCAGTGACGCCACCGGTCTGGCTTCTTACAAATTGCTTCATGGTAGTTTTCCCCTCCAGCTCTGAATGCCAGAGAATAAAAAAACACTCACTGATGCAACAGAGGAGAGTGCATGCTTGGGGTGTTTTTATGCACAGATCTTTAGACTATCACTGATTTTCACACATGCATTTTGCTCTCAGGAGAGTCACAGATGGGTGACACCAGTTGAGCAAAAGCACCCCCCCCCTTCCTCCTCCTCCTCTTCCTCCTCTTCCTCTCTTCATTCTCTCATATGCTGATTTATTTATGAACACTCCCGGGTCAGGGGATCATATTCCATTTACTACATCTGGTTTAGATTTCCAAGTGCACCACCTATACTGTTTCACCCAAAATGTGTCACTTGGATGTCAGAGCAAATAGCTTTGAAATTAAAAAGCTGAAAGGTTTTTTTTTCTTCTTCTCCTTCTTGTGCGTCTTTGCGCACATCCGCGGCGGGTTTCTTGCAAAGAGCCACAGAGTTGCATTCGTGCCAATGACGCTGGTATTTCGTGGTATTTTCTGAAGGCAAACACGCCTCTCTCTCTCTCTCTCTCTCTCTCTCTCTCTCTCTCTCTCTCTCTCCCCCCTCCCATCCCTCATTCACTGCAGCTACTGACGTCAAGACATGCTTGCGTCAATGCTCCCTGCTTTGACAGAGAGCTTTTTTTCATTGGGATCATAATGGGATTATTAGGCTTAGAGAAATACCCTGCCTTCGTGGCTTTTTAGATTTTTTTTGATAGATGTCCCATTATTATTATTATTATTTCTTGCCTCAAATATTATTCCTTACAATAAGAAAAGGACACAGGACATATAATTGGCTCTTACAGCACATCACAAAGACTGAATGACTGTGTATCATTTCACAATATGATGATGCTTTTTCCTTCTTTTTTTCTATTACATTTGGATTTATACATTACCTTTATAATACCTGCAATGATCATGAAGGCCTATTCTTTGTGCTTATAGACCTGAATCTGCACAAAAGTGAGGAAAATAGTTTAGTAGTGTTAACACCATACAGGTAATCCACCTTGTCTGTTTTGATTTATCTGACACTGATATATGTTAATAATCAGTTTCTCTGCACACTCAACACCATGCATTTATTCTACGTACTGTATACAGACAGGGACCATTTCATCCACTGCGCTGACAGTGAGACATCAGTGAAGCAGTCAGTTGTGTATTCGATTTAGCGGATTAGATGTCTGTTCCTTCCTGTCAGTCTGTGGTTGCTGCTTGTACAAGTGGGAGGATGTCATGATGTCCTTATACACTGACCTTGATCTTCTGGGCTGAATGGGCTCTTGTGCCTGTCGACTGGCCTCACTTCACTTCAGCCTTTCTATACACTTTCTCAGCTCAGCTGCGCTGCGCTTTGTGTCACTCTATGTCCTAATATTCAAATACTGTATACGCTGCACATATTAATGTTGTCAGGTCTCTTTATGCAGCTTAATTCAGTTCAAATACAGAGACAAATGGTCATATTTTCACTCTAAAATCTCCTGTTGCACAATTGGAAGTGAATGAAATCTCTCTGAGCCACACCATAAAACATATACACTGACAGATTTGTTCATAACATTTTAAAGGACAATGGTTGTTCTGTGCTTGGTGACCAGTTGGCACATCAAGTGGGATTTGTTGGATTGTCGCCCTGAGCTTGAGGGCAAAGACTTCGGGCTAACATGCATGTCATTTTGCGAGTTCATCCAGAGGCATGTTTAGTAGCAACGCATCACTGAGGTCTGATGAAATACATACACTAATTTAAAAGATGATAGGTTGATACTTCATTCCCACAGCTCAAGTCAGCTGAAGAATGATGAAGGGAACAGCTGCAGATCCTGTTTGTTGGCTTTGGCTTTGAATTCAATGTGTGAATCTCAGCTCCAGCAATCATTTTAGCAAAACACAGACATCTGATTCTTTGGGTTATCTGATGTCCTGGCACACACAGGAGAGTCTGTCTTTTCCCCTGGCTGTAAAAACACCCCCCTCGATCCTTCCTGTCCCTCAAGCTGCTTTGATATCAATGACATCATCCTAACTCTCATCGTTAGTACAACTGAGTCTGCAAACTTGTATCGTATCATAGAGGCCATTTGGATTCCCTGTAAAAAACCTAATTACCTAATTCACTCCTCTACATACTTACTGTACCTGACCATCACTTACTGCAGATCAGTGGCTGAAGAGAAAACTTTGCTGAGTCACTTGGGGTCATGTAAAGTCCACCATCAGCAACATTATAGAGCGGTACATAAATATCTCCTGGATGAGGTCCTTCCTGTGGCAACTGAGACAACACAGCAGATTACTACAAATCAGGATTTGTCCATAATGAACAATACATTTGTGCAGTTCATCCTTATAGTAACATAAGGCAGATGCTTGTGAGGTTACTGAGGATAATTCACATGTTTTTAGAACGCAGAGATGAAAGAGTTTCAGTGGATTCAAAGACATCTCACCCTGAACTGAGCTGCATTGCTGCACTTTGTGTACCGTCAAGCTGTGTACAGTCCCCATTCAAGTAGACTAATTATGTGGTTATGTTTATGTGCAGTAGCTCAATAATCTTAGCATTAGATTAGATTCTTTATTGTTTAACTTTATTGTCCTTGCACAGAACACAAAGAAATGCAGTTTAACCTGTAACCAGAAGGGGAAAAAGCAGTAAAGTGCATAGTAATGTACATGTATAGAGATATGCCGTAGAAATAAAAGTCAAGGATATATGTGAATATGCTAAGCAATATGAAGAGTGTGAACAGAGCAAAATGAATACACTAAGATATATACAGTATGTGCAGCAGTTACAGCAGATAAATGCAGGTGTAAATATATAGCGCAGGTGTAAGAACAGGTAATGCTAGTACACATTATATACAGAATAAAAAGGTGGATATGAGTATGGGGCCTACACAAGGACATATATGTACAGTATAGAGAGCAGTATAAATGTGAATATGCTATAGGGTGATTATATATAGTGTAGGGATACTGATACAATATGTATTGGTGTGAATATTGTTGTGAATCCATTGTTATTCAGAAAACCTTTGAATACGTGCCAAAGGTTTCAGTTCAGTAATGTGGGTAAAGCATGACAAACACACTGTAGTATGTCCTAAGGTCGTTTTCATGTCATGCCAGTACTAACAAGACTTAATACATTTTTCCCACCTAATTAACAAAATGCATGTCTGGGCTCGCACCATGACAGGATGGTGTTAAAAACCTCAGTACGTACTGAGAGGGGAATAGAACAGTATGAAGTGCTGTTACTTTAATAGACAATAGATAATTTTATGAATCAGGTTTATCCTTGACTTCAAGTGGTAGCCCATTTGATATGTTTTGTTAACTTTATTTGAAATTTTATTAAAGGTAATAATGTTTCAAATATGGCAAATACATCTGGAATGGGTGGTTGAATATACTGTAAATAGTACAGACCTAAAAATGCTCCTTAGATTTGAACAAGTGATCAGTGAGATTTGTCTTTAACAAGCACATGTGTTGTCAAAAGTGCTAAAAGCATGTTTTATCCAAATGTGAAGATATTTAAGAGAGCTTTAGTGTTCAAATGGTTAAACAGAGTATGACACAAGTTGTGTGACCAATATCCTTCAGGAGAAAGCTGCCTTCATGTCAGGGAGGTGTGAATGGAAACAGGGTGAGAGGGGCTAAAGTTGAGTGTTGATCTCTGGGGTTTCTCACCCTGACAAACACAGTCTATACAGTCCCAACAGTCACCCCCTCCTCCCTCAGATGTACACAGACGTAATTCCTCACCCATGTGTGCAAAATACTCCTTCTCTACTGTTCTTCTCTCAAAAAGAGAGTAGGAGGATGAGCTGAGCGAGCCAACACTTTTCTGTGCATGCTCTGAAGGTAATGTAATTTTACAAAAACAGTAATAGCCGAGGTTGAGATGGAAAAATAAAAACACAGAGCAGCGTGTTGCTTTCGGAAAATCAAGTTCATTATAGCTTAAAGTGCATTTTCTAAATTATGATCTATTTGTTGTGCTCTTTCCAACAGCTGCTGGAGAGAGGAGTCGTCACTGCAGCTCGTTTTATCATAAACAGCTGCCTGAATGTTCATTACAGACAAAACCAACAAACAAGCAGAGGAAGGCAGGGATTGGTATTTTGAGCCTTTAATATTTTTTGAGGTGGGTTGATTGGTGGGATATAACACCTGGTGATTTCTGTAGAAATGATGGACATCTTATCAAAAACTGTTAATGAGATTGAATTAGACCACTGACCTAATTTCATCTCCCCAGGAACCTCAAATCAAACTGTCCCTTATGTTGTTGGGGACCTCCATTAATCTAAAGCTGGAGGTCCCTGGACCTGACTTTGTGAACCACTTGTTTCAATAATAATTTTAAAATGGCCACTTGAGAATAGTCCATGGCTAGACACTATATGTAAGGATGAAATAAATGGGCCAAAGATCTGTCCCAGTTATCAGTGAATGAAATTATGTGTGATGCATCTATGGAATTTCTCACTGTGGAGTCACAATGCTTCTATTACATGGAAAAAGAAAATGACACTGTGATCAAGGTGAATTCATTTGGCCAACTTAAACATAAAGAACAGTGTTATGTGCAATGAGCAACAGGGAGTAAAGCACAGTCAAGTTTTAATGTTATGCAGATTGCCTCAAAAACAGCCATTTGAGAGATGTCAACATGCTTTTTTAACGATATTGAAAATTGTGAATCATCTGCATAACAGAGTACTGACATGAGATCCCCTTTTCACTTTATTTTGAAAATAATCTATAACATAATATCTTGAACAATGTCATTGTGATACAAAACGCCTTATCTATTTACATGGTAAAACTCAATTACCTTCCCATTTACACTATAAATAATGTTTTAAATCATTTAACATTAAATCATTTAACATTTTCCAGCTGTACACATTTTTTTCCTTACTGCTGTGAATATCATGGAGTTATGCTTAATATAAGCAGGTTAAAATGGACTTTGGTTCACAAATATTAAATATGTTTTTCCTGCTATGCTGAATAAAAACATTTGATGAACTTATAGGAAAAATCAACTAAACTATTAATTTTGTTGTTTTTTGTGTTGGAAACATTGTTGTTGCAAACAACAGAAATTCTATAATGTATAGAAACCAAAGCACATTAAAGGGTTAGTTCAAGGACTCAAGGTCTCTGTTACTTCTTATTAATGTCAAACAAAATTCTTGGATTTAATTTAGTGTTGATTCTTCCTTTAAATCACAGCAGATTAAACATCCTCCAGACAACATCTCATGGCCGAGACGCTTCAATCAGAGGGACGGAGGTGTCACAGGCGTCCAGGCTGAAGGTAGTCGCCCGTGTGGGGAGGTGTCGTACTGAGCTGCGTCATGTACCTCTATGGCCGTGCTGCTGTCGTACATGGGAGAGCCAGAGGAGGGCACTGTGACTGAGTGAGACAGGCTGGGGTAGTGGCTGCTGGACCCTCGGAGGAACTGAGCGCTCAGGCCGTTGTTTGTCCCTCCATTCTGGGACACGGGAGTCAGGGGCGAGTTGCTCACAGACCACAGGCTGGTGTACTGACTGTTCAGAGAAGTGGATAGAAAAAAATGTCTTACTCATCTCTTCTTAGGATGTTTTACTTTATTACTGTGTTTGAGGTGTGTTGAATTTGTTAGATATGTCAATGAGTTGCAGTACATTAGATTGAGAATGTTGAGCTAATGTTTACATGAAGAGCAGAAAAACAAATAAGGAGGAAAACCACATTCAAGTGAGAACTTAAAAGTAGAAGAGATTTGTTTTTGTTCTAATGATGAAATTATTTTTACAAGATGTATCTAATGTCCCTACTTTTGTAAAGCAGAGATAGATTACTTGCTCAGTTTTACATTTACTGAAATGTGAAAAACTATTTGACTTGTATAGTTCTTGTTTCCACAAATGGCTGACATATAATGAAGTTTAATTTGACCTTTCGGGTCATATGTTTGACTTTTCTTTTCCAGCTATAATTGCTATTTATCTTCTTATTCGAAGGGCTTTGCACAACTTATGCAAGAACTAAGCACCTGAAATTAAAAGCATTCCGTGTTTCTTTTCTAATTTATTTCTTTGATCATTCTTCTTTTTTTGTTTGTGAGCTGAATGTGTTAATTTGATGGAATAAGTAAGAAGAAGCACACAAACCTAGAGTTGGCACCAGAGGTGGTATTGTGGGCCACAGGCATCATGCTGGAATGAGTTGGCATCTGGAGACTTGACCAGTTATCGTGGCTTGAGAGCATCGACAGGCAGGCTGACGAGTTATCGGAGTAACTGACTACAACACATACAGAGGCACCAGGGTTTAGAAGGCACACAAGTCACTGGGATTCAAATGTATTTGTCAAAAATTTAATTATGCAACATTTAACTCTCAGGACTTCCTATCCCTCCGATATCAGTATGACAGTTAAAGGTGTGAATATTGTCTCCATACATTCCTCGTCTGGAAAATGGCCGTTTACAGCTCTGTGGCTCCACTCACACAAAAGCCAGAGGAATGCAAAACATCCCACGCTCAGCCACATTTGTTTGAGTTTCTCGTTAATAGAGGAAGTGGTGTAATTCCTGGATGCATGAAGGTGAAAGGTGGAGGAGGACACTCACTGGGCGAGTTGGTCCGATGGGCGTATGGACTGGCGTAGGGGGCAGAGCGGTGGTTTCTCAGGGTGGAGTATCGTTCACAGCCGTGGGATGGGGAGAGAGAGAGGGGACTCCCAAACTGGCTGTGAGGACTGGCAGGAGGGCAGAGAGGGCCTGTGCCTGGGATAAACCAACCACCTACTGGCTCCACAGAGGAGAAGAGACACCATGAAACCATATGAGCATCATAAAGCTTACAGAGTGTGACATGAAATCAGATAAATAAATGAATAAAGCCATGTGATACTTACATTGAGAGTAAGTCGACTGCTGGTTTTCATTGGCATCTTCTCTTAAGTCTTTGCTATCACTTCTGAAAAAGATTAAATTGTTGATTATATACTTCACATAATTAATAACTAAATTTTCTCTTAAATAGATAGATATTGTTTATTTGTCCCAAAATGGGAAATTCTTGACAATAAAATTTCCCAAATTAAAGACCTCAATAAACCTTGTGAAATTCTTACCTCTCCTTTGCATCTAAGAAGGCCTTGGCAAAAGGGTTGTACTTTATTTTAAGGGCAGTTATCTAAAATCCAAACACAAACAACAACAAAAATAAACAGGACTGTTGTTACCAGCATTGAAGATCACGTCTGTTAAACTAAAGGCTGTGCGTAAATCTCGTGCGTAAATTACGCACACATTTAACGCACAGACCAGAAACATTATTTTGACGTCATTTTAAGTGATATTAGTTTCAAATCAGATTTTTTATGTTCATAATATAGTGTTGCCCACCTCTTCGTTTTGGTAAGCTGTTACTGCAATGAACTGTGTCTCGGGGAAAGAGTGGCTGGTGATCATCCTCCTCGGGCCTCCAACCCGCACTATGTGGATGCGAGGCTCGTACTTGTGCAGGGAATTTAACATAATCTGGAAAACGGCACATCAGCACAAAGGGGGTCATTTTACGTGCTTGAGTTATAATTTCATTCTAAAATAAAGAATAGAGATCCGCTCCTTACCTGACCCCCTCCGTTGAGTTTATTGGTGAGCTTGACTTTGCTGAAGGAGACTGGAGCTTTCATCCAGTGCGCCCCGAAGTTCGGAGAGTCCGGGTGGATGTACACACAGCTGGGGGTCTGAGGCTCAGGTTTACCGCCCGGGACCCATTCCCCGTTCACATATTTCCACCTGTGGTTGTCTGCAGACACGAAGTCCAGCAGGAAAGAGTACATGGCGTTGGGGTCCAAACCGGACACATTCACCTTCAGCACTGGAAACATGCGCCTTGATAACAAAAAGAATAATAATAATAAATTAGTAATTAAAATAAATTTTCATCCACGTGTCCTCTTTGCGCGCATTTATGCTCACCTGCCATTCTTTGTAACAATCATTTCATTTGTAAGATCCTTAAATTTCTGCCACAGCTCGTTCTCATCCAGGGACACTTTCAGCTCCTTCTCCGTGGGGTCGCCCTTCTCGCTGCCGGCCTGCAGCTCGCTCTCCACGGCGCTGAGGAGGTGGTCCACCCTGTATTGACTGGCCTTCCCCGGACACTCGCCGGCACCTGTGGCCATCCTGTCCAACAGCTCCAGGGCTGAATAGTTGTGATCACAGATCCTATTGAAAAATAAAAAAGGTTCTCCAGAATGTGTTTGCTGTCAGCTCTGTCAGGAGGAGCAGGACAGCTCTGGGATATAAAGGCCGAGGAGCAGCTCCATCTCTGGATGTGTGTTAGGGGCAGACATGGTTGGCTCATCCCCTCTTTGATGTCTGCGGGCCGCTCTGTGATTGGCCCCGCGAGGCCGGATCATTGAACTCCACAGGATGGCAGCGTTTTGAATGAAGCAGTTGAACCTACTTTGTTACATCAACCTGTAAATACTGACACTTAGATCAAAGCCACACCTGCAGAAAATGGCTGGACCATGGATGATCCTCAAACCCAGAAGGCTCCAGATTTAGCTCCAGATTTCTTTCTGATTACCTCAACTTTTTATATAAATTGTTGCCCCATATTTTTGTTAGAATTACTGTAAATGTTGATGCATTATTCTGACTGGATGTAATCTGGTGAGCCAGTTTAGTCAGTATAGGACATTTTCGAGAAACAGCTTGCTTAACACTGTGCCAATGAGAGGGGGAAAGAAGAGCTTCTGTTCTCATTAAAGCTTAAATCCATAAATGAATGATTAGATGAATAACAACTATATGAAAGGTTACACTCATGTGCAACAGACACATCTTTAATAATTCTATTGCAAACTTTAACAGCTTGTTCATGACTTCATAAGACAAACTGCTGGCTTTAAATTCATCATCATCACACATCAATTCTTATCACAGATCAAATACTTTAACGATATTATTGTACAACTTATATTTCAGAAAAGCTACACATGTATAAAGACATTATGAATAACTAAAATCAACATATAACATATTGTATTCCTGTTGGGTAGTATTAGTATAAAAGTGTAATAGTAATCAGTAGGAAATTCATGGATGTAATATAGAAAAAGATCCAGCTAATTGACACAGTCAACACAATAATAACTGCACATATTCTCCATAAAGAGATGCTGTGGTGGTGATATCTTCAGTGATCTCTGTTTTCTGTACAATTTCTCCAAAGCTTAAAGTCAATTATCTAAAGAGAGAAAAGAAAAGCGTAATTAAAAAAAGTCAATCTTTACAAAAATGAAATAAATCTGAGAAATAATTTTACCTCAACATACTTTTGTTGACACACGTCTTCAATGGAATAATGGATCTGCTGTCTCCAAAACCTGAGTCTCAGAACATCGGTAGCTGCCAAGCAAACACCCACACGTGCACAATGCCAAGTGACAATCAGTCTTTTGTCTCCAACAAAGAAATAATTAAAAAAAACACGGTTATGCATCATGCATGTTAGTTTTTGTGCACCTGGTCGAGGTCACTGCTCAGCTGTTGGGGGCATGAAGGTTGGTCATTGAGGACACTTGTTGGCAGTTTCTGAGGGCAGAGAGGTCGCTGGTTGGTTTGGCTCGTTCTCCCTTGTTTGGAGTCAATGACTGGAAGCAACTATGGAAGAACAAGATAACTCAGTACATTAAACATACGAAGTGATTTACATCCAAACATGCCGTGCAGCAGTGTCATGCTCACAAATAGCTGGTCATTTCATTCGCTGCCACCTGTTGCCATAGTGGCCTCCAGAGGAAAAAAAACAAACGTTAAAGGCAGATAGTGTGTGACAGCTACGTGTTAGCTTCCATAGAGCTCTGCCGTGTTGTGTTGTGGCCAGTTTGTGTTACTAACCAAATCGTGGCCGCCTTGCTCCTCCTGCCAGCACAGCGAGTCTGTCTGCCTGTCCAGCAGTCTGGACCGGAGTTCACAGCAAGCAGAGAAAAACAAACCCCACTCACTTTAAAGTGCAGTTGAAAGACTCCTTCAATGTGCTTCTGATCTCCTGCCTCCTCATTGGTACAGAAAACTAAATCTGTATTATAGATTAAATGATCCATATCAGTGCATAATTTTCTGCTTGAGTGACTAACCTTTGGGTGAAAGCCATGTTGGTTAAACAACGATCATGCATTTCTCTCAGACGTCTCAAGTAAATCTCTGCTTTCCTGCTCTTCTCAGGAATCTCAGGGATCATCTGGTTTGAGGAAATAGTGGCAAACATGAGTGACCCCCTCTGCCGTGGCTGCTACACACTGCAACTAAAAGAGGCAACACTGATGGCTGACCTACCAAATCAGGCATCCTGCTCTTGAAGTTCCTCATAAAGTTGGGCTGCAGGGTTGCAAATGTGGGAGCTTTCATCTGTGGGTGGCACATATTGCATTCGTCTATCATTTCCTCGTTCGTTAATCATTTTGTAATTTAAAAAGAGACACCCCCCTTGTATACGAGCTGAGTTAACCATGAAGTAAAAGTCAGAGGTGTCAGAGCCAGCGTCATTTCCCACAGTCCCAGTGTCCCATTTGGCGCCTCTCTCTCCTCCTCCAACACCCCACCCAGAGCTAACTGTCACACTAGCCCACTTCCTGATGCGGGACTGCGGCTCTGTGAATTAACGTTATTGATCTGTATGGTACTGTATAGATCCCACAGCTCATTCACCCTCTCCTCATGCAGGTGCAACTTAAGTAACCCTCATTCAAGACTGTACTCAGTTTGAAAAGCACTTTGGGAAACAGTTGACAGTCAGATATACATAATTTGTAGTGAATAGTGTAAAAGATGCTGAAACACAGATATCGTTCTTTAATTTGTTCTCATTCACCTTTCACATAAATATAGTGGAATAGATATTGAAAAATAAGATAATGTAATTTGATAAAATAAAAAAATAAAATATGATCTAAAAATGTCTTTAAAATGATCAACAAACACCTCCTTGACACAATTTTCATGTTTTTTTTTTTTAAAGAAAAGGTTGGGGTTTTTTGCAAAGTAATTGAATTGAGCACTTTTGTTCCTCAATTTATTTTTTCAGTTTCTAAGTGAATAATCTAAACTCTCACTCTGAGAATTATAACCTAACTAAATACTTTACTTATTAGAATGATGTAACAAGTGTGGTGGTTGTGGTCTTCTGACTTCACCACAGTTCCAACACAGTGTAGGTGCCTCACAAACACTGGGAGCCTGAGCCCTGGACCTGGACACCCTCAGGACGTCAGTGGGGGTGACAGGCCTCTCTGGCAGTGGAGGATTGGATATGTCAGTCCAGCGCTGTGGTGAGTAATGCTCCTGCATGCCTGCTGGCTTTGACCAGTCTTGTCTGACCACTGTTTGCCTTCCCCTTCTCTCCCTCCAGCCGGGCTCATCCTCTGTTTGCTCAGGCCCATTTTGACACAGAGGTGAGAGAAAAAATGAGTCCTGCGTGCTTGTCTGTATATGCTCACCTCAGCACCTGAGCACAACCTCAACTCCAGTGCTCTCACTTTACCAGCTTCATGCCTCATCTCCTGTATGACTGTAAAGATAAGCATGTCTGTGCCTCAAATATGGAAGTATAGTGTGCAGCCAGGTAGCTTAGCATAGCTTAGCGTAGTGCACCAAAGTGTAACAACAACACATCCTCATATCCAAATGAAAGAATAGGTTGCTTGCCGTTGACTCCCAAAAGGACATATCTGACCATCGGAGAGTCCCACCGGCAGGCAAACATACTCATAGAACTGGAGTCACATCCAATTACCTCTATTGGATATACTATTTATACTACTATTATTTACTGAGGTTTAAGAAAAGATCATTGTTAAGATTAAAATAAGTATGATCACTATTTATCTTCACATAGTGGGATAAGAATTGAGGATCTGAAAGGAAAGCAAATGTTGGCACAAAGAGAATGAAAATATATTATGTTATATATATATATAGTAACTCCACAGTTATACATCTTATAGCTGCGTGTATTCTATCACTGTGTGTTTATGCGTGCTAGTTTGAGTGGGTGAATGGGTGATCACTGCTCCAGGTGTGTTTGCCTCTCACCGCCCTTGTTAATTACTGGCCCTGTGGATTTGACACTAACCTTGGGAAACATTTGCTCAAATTCGTTCTTCTCCTGGCTCCCGCTGCTGATCAGCTCCATCGAACGCTCCCCTGAACCAGACCCTTGCTCTAATGACCTACACACACACACACACACACACACACACACACACACAAGGAGTCAGTTTTACAACTGGAAGAACAAAAGACCATCTCCTGGAAATCATATTCTAACCTAATGATTATGATAATGATTGAAGAACACTGTGTCAACCCTTCAAAAATATGTAAAAACATCTGTATCATTTGCTGCTGTGATGTGTGACCTGCACTCAAAATGTCGGGTTGTTAATATATTCCTAATGCTGTGCTACTTCTCAAGAGCAGCCGTAGCGTGGTGCAGCTCACACCCAATAACACTGCGCACTCGGGTGACAACACACTTTGTCTGCTGGGTGCAAACTGGCTCCGGGGAGGACTCCTGAGCAAGGCAGCGTTTACTCACAGGACAGTGCAGCAGGTAACAGATCTATACAAACCCCATGAGCTGCACAGGATGCAGGTAGAGGAATGAGGCTGTGGACTCATATATTCACAATATTAGTGTTGACATGTCGATGGGTGACACTGTAGAATTTTTACTCATTAATAATAACTCATTAAAAATGTTGCCTAGCAGGATGAGATGCAACTAGACCAACCCAGTCTTATGTTCATTTTCCAGTCATTGAAATCAAATTATAGAAATAGGCATGGTATGCTCTGGTCAATCTAATTTTGCAGACCTGTACTTGTGAAATTCAACATGCTGAAGAGACCATGACCAGATGGCCACAAAGATAGCAAATTACTGCCTCAACTGTCCAATAAATCACAGCAGCTAATAATAAACATATAAATAGCTACAAAGCAGGACAGATTGGATGAGATTGGCTCATTACTGAAAATCATAAGCTAGAACTTTCCTGTCTTCATATTTTGGCTTCAGCTCTAATTGGTTTTATTTTGGGTATTTCTTATGGATGTGGGGAATGTGCCTATGGCAGAGCCGAGTTGGGGGGCGCAGGAGGGCCGCTGTCTCGCCATGTTTGCCTGTGGAGCGGTGAGATTTCACACTGACAGAGGACTTGTCAGCGCAAGCCTTCACTCGCCTTCTTACCAAGCTCCTAATGTCCTCAAGTCAATGTGCTGTTTCACGGTGGCAGCCTCTTACTAACATCATACATGCGCCTTCTAAACAGGGTTCAGGGCTAATTAACAACAAGGCTGACAGTGGCCGACGCTGTTCTGTTACACATTCACAACATGGGATCACAAAGGACATGAGGGTGATATGAACAACATGACATGGAGTTTACTTTTTTCGAGTAAAAGCAAAAACAGTGGTCAAGTGTAATTTGTGAAATTTGTATTTGTAAGTTGAATTTAAGTTCATTGACAGTTGTGAAGAGGTTTGTCATGTAGAACATAGTTAAATCAATGTTCTATGTGCTTTCAAGCACTTTTTGCTCATCACCATGCACTTACAAGATAATTAACTAGAAAAGGCTAAATTATCTGCAGAAACTTTGTGTGTTCTTGGTGCTGAATTTTAGGAGTCGAAGCATTTGAAATATTTGAAATATTGAAATAGTTGAACTCCAATGATAAAAAAAAGAATGTGCTGAAAAAAAGTTTCAGTTTAAGATTAAGCCCTGAATGAAGCTGAAGTGTCAGTTAAATGTATCTGCTAAGTGAACTTAAAGTGAAAGTGCTGAAAAGGAGTAGAATCCTCATGCTGATCTTTAGAGAAAAATTGAGCTGGAAGTGTCAGTTGAAGTGGAAATCCTGAATAAAATTACTGTTAGTTCAAAGTCTGTTAAATTGTCAAAGTGTAAACAAAATCTCCAGTAAAGTTTCTTACAAAATAAAGCATATATACAGTAATTAGGAAAGGGATAATAGTTGTGCAACTAGTGATGAGTGGAACCACAATACAGCTCAAAGTCTAACAGCCTCTCAGATTATCTCCACCACTTTTTGGTAAATGGGGCTGTTTGCCTGGAAGCCCATAAACGTTTAAATGAGAAGGAACTCTCCAAACAGTTCAACATCTGCTCGCAGTGCTGGCATGAAGTGACACCACTGGCCCAATTGCTATATCTCTTTTGGTGTGGACATAATTACGACATTTTCCCCTCTGGATGATGTTTGCCGGAGTTGGAGCGGCCATCCGAGGAGGTGAGTTTCCACAACAGCGGGGTCAGATTGTGTTTGGTCGTCTCACTTCTACGTGGGTAATCAGCTCAGAGATCTCCTCCAGGAGGGTCCATGCTAAACAAGCCTGCAGTGGAGTTGGTGTTTGTTCTTAAAGGCAGCGCAAACACACATCCAGAGTGCTCACAGTTTTAAACCAGAGGCCTCTGCAGCTGAGCACCGCCTTCCGTGCCAAAAAGATTTTGGTGCCATTTTATGCTGCCACCTTATAATGTACTCAAATGAAATCAAGAAATTATGTCACTTTAGAGCGATCATCCGAAATTTTGGGAAATATGCGTATTCTCTTACTCATTTGAGTCAGTATTAGGTGAGAAGATCGGCTAAGTTTATAGTCCAGCACATAAACCCATAAAACCACAACCTGTTGTTTTTCAACTATGATTTTATGGATTAATGTTAAAATATAATATAGCTGGTCAATCTGTATGTTTTAAGATATTGAAGATTTTGTTTCCTGCAGAAAGAGCAAGGCCAGTTGTTCTATTTCCGCCTGTTTCCACCAGTCTTGCCAGGCTAAGCTAACCTGTTCATGTTGTTATGGTTTGGGTATTTTTGTGGTGTGGTTTATTTGCAGTGCTTTCTTAGTTTTTTTCTCCAGTGTTTTCAGTTTAAGATTGTTTCTTTGTCTTTTTGATCGGACTAGCTTCAGTGGCTGGGGGCGTGGTCTTGGGTGCCGGGGCCTTCCTTCTCACACCTGCATCCAATTCCACCTCCTCACCTCTGCTTAAATACTTCTCTCATTCTCTTCTCAGGCTGCCAGATTGTTCAATGTCTTTGTTCCTGTTCTCCAGTCATTCCCTGTCCTTTAGTGCTTCACGTTTTTCTGGTATCTCCAGCGTGTATTACTTGTGTTCCCAGTCGTTCCTTGGTTTTTCTTTTCTTTGTTCATCCACATCTGCTCCACCAGAACATATCCTGCTGTCCTGCCTCAGCACCCACAGCCCGGCCCCCAACCACTGAAGTTCCTCTGTTTCTCCTGTGCCTCATCTTTTGTTCTCTGTGAGTCCTGGAGTTTTTTGTTGATTAATAAATCCCTTTTTACCTTCCCCCACGTCTGTGTCTAACTCCTGGGTCCAGTAACCAAAATCCTTAACAGCTGTAGCCTTAAATTTAATGGACAGAAGTGATAGGGAATTTATCTTCTTATCTAACTCATCAAGAAAGTTGCACGCTGAAGGTTTTATAATGAAAGCAGCAGAGCTGAGGTTATTCTGTAGACCTACCAAATGAAATGTGATTTGCTGGAGAAAAAAAATTGAAAGATGTTTTCAAAAATTGTGTTTTTGACTGTTAAGTGTTCTTTATGAAAGGGAGAGTTAGACAATTAGAATGTTTCTTTTTTTTGTCTTTTTCATTTTCTAGCACTGGATAAGCATCCAGAACAAAGAGAAACTGGTCAATACTCAAGGAATTCTAAACCAAGCTCAGACTTATTGCAGTGTAGGTGTCCACCTGGAGTGGGAAATGTGGTCCTCATGTCCTCTATCTTCAGCAGTGCAGGGATGATTTTGTGAAGTCTGGTATCGAGTCGTCAAATCAGCTGCACATCTGCTTTCCAGCACTGTCAACATTACATCAACATACATAAAAAAATTACATCTATTTTTTCATTATAAAACCAGAAAGACGGTCTTGTATATTGAACTAGAACTCAACTCTTTCTCCTGATGTCCTCCAGACTTTTGTGCAGCTGGGATGGATGACGGTTATATGCAATGCACCTATGGAAGTCCTCAAAGTCGTGGTGGGTTTTCAGATGTCCACGCTGAACTAACTGCTTCTGGAGGTCAAAAATCTCAGAAAAGAAAAACACTTTGATGACTGTCTTGAATTAAAGTCAGATGTCCTTTTTACATTTTTTGGTGCAATCACACTCGGTGCTGGGACAAATCCTACCAGGTAATAGCTGGTTTTGGGGAGGGACTTCAGGTATGAGTCATTGTGCTGCAGCCTGTGGAAGGCCAACTTCTTTTGTGTCTGGGAGAAGAAGGAAAGAGTGAGAGGCAGACAGACAGACAGAGATGGACAGAGACAGAGAGTTGTGGGAATAGAGATTTAAAGTGAGTCTCCCTTGTTTCAGGGGCTGGGAAACAGAGCACACAGAACAAATGAGAAGTAAACACACAGCCACAGGAAGCCATTAACTGCAGCAAGGACCAATTAGGCCCCAGCAGGTGTCCTTGCCTTTGCCTGCTTTGGTCCTACCTCACCTCTGTCTGTGACGGAGCCTCTCGATCTGAGCCGAGGAAACAACGGGTAGTTTCATTTGCTCAGCAATTTGGAGCAAAGGATTCCGACTGGAGGGCCTCTAAAGTCCTTTATTGTGCTTTCTTTGTCCCCCCCACCAAGTGCAAGTCATTAGAGAGGACAATTACATCCTCCTGAAGAAGCTCCGCTTTTACAGGAGGGGAAGATAAGACAGGATCTCTCTCATGTTAGACCCCCTCTATAGAGGCACTCTCTAAGGCTTATTGCTCTTTTCACACCCAGTCAGAACAGAGACAGGACAGTCAAAATCAAAGTCAACCACAGCAGCTACAGCGGAAGAAGAACGATACACAATAATAGGAAATAGATTCTTTTTTTAAAAAGTGAATCTATTGAGGCAAATATTTGTAATCTTATAAACAAAAATACCTAATTATAAAATGTTATTACAGATTTATTGTTGATATAGCTAAATACCACTGAATTCATTGCACTGACATATTTAACATTTAAAATCAAATAAAGGTTAATCTTATCTTATATATGAATTTGTTGTTTGAATTTCCCTCTTTCAAATTTTACTTTGAAGTGGTGCAAACTTTAAAAAATGCAAACTACACAAATCAAAGAGCTAAATGTTAAATTCTCTATCTAAAGCAGCTACAATTGATATTTTTTAACAATATGCCAAATGACATTGTGAAAACAATGTGACAGAGGTCACTCACAGTGAGTTATCACTAAAGAGAGTCATCACCTGAATCTGCAGCTTTACAGAGCTTCATGTCCGGCTGCAACTTTACTGTTCTGGTTCACTCTCATTGCACATTGATTTCAGGTGCGGCAGGCAGATGCTTTCAGAAAAAGCTCTAAAAACCTGTACAAATGTGTAAATAAGCAACTATTCGTCACATCAGTTTATAAGATCAGCGTTGTGTGCCCCCAAATGGCCAAAAAAATCAGCTACTCCAAATTTGGTTGGCCATTTTCAGATTTTAAAATTCAAGTCAAATCTAACTTTCTCTTTTTCTTTTCTCTTTGCTTTTTTTCAACTCAAATCTAAGTTACTGATATTAGATTGGTGAAAGAGTCAAATTGCAGAGTCAAACACAGATGTTCAGGTTAAACCTTTGTTAGTTAGCCACATGTTTCAAGAACAATATCCAGATGAGAGACAGATCTGAATTTTTAACACTGAATTAAAGGTTTGTGAGATATTAAAACTTGAAACGACCTTCAGTAAATTTCAAAGAGAAGAATTCTAACCCAGTAAATCCAGCTTGATGGATTTCTGACTATTTAAATTCAATGGTTTTTAAGTTTCAGCATCAATTGTTCAGTAGTTAGAAGTAGTTTAAATAAGTTGAATTATTACAGCCGTTCTTTACTTCAATAGAATGAACCAAACATCACTTACAAATTATTTATTTCACCTGCATTATGTTAACATTTGACTAAAGCAGGTTTACACCATGGTTGCTACTGATGTCACAGACAGTGTTATTTAACTATACTGCCTATACACTGCAGGACACAAAGGCTCACAGGATTAAGTTGTTAATTGCAGTTAATTGTTTCAATCATATGCATGTCACTTGAGGAGAAAGTGAAGGTGTCGTAGTCAAAACAGAGAGGCTTTGATTTGCAGGGTTGTGTATTTGAGCCCAGACACTGTGTTGAGCAGTGGTATGCAAATAGTGGCCTGTGGGCCAAATCCAGCCCTCCAGATGAAAGTCTTAACTTTTGACTGTAGACACAAATGTAGCTACATGGCTCATGTATATATGAGCGTGTTACATCTAATACTGCCCCCATGTGAGGAGAGGCATGCAAACCACAACTGCACCAGGCTTTTTTAACAGCATGGTGCGAAAATGTCTAATAAAGTTATCCTGTGTAATAACAGATTTGTTTTCCACAGACACAAATAGGTGGCCATTTAACATTTGTTTAATTCAACTATAATTTAAGTGGACCATCAGCCCCTGTAAGTTAGTCTTCACTTACTAAATGTAAAAATAGCATCAGCCCTAAGTTAAACAATATTATAAATCCATTTTATTCTTAAATGAATTAAAAGACATAAACAAACAAAATATATTAAAAGCACACAGGCTTGTGTTTCCACTGGGAAAAAACTGGCTCATGATGAACATGATTGTTGACCCCTGGTGTAGCATGCGTCAGGAGTGAAAAACCTGCAATTCATGGATTTTGGTGTTTTTGGTTGCTTGCAAATTAATAAACTTAAAACTTATAGCAGATTTTTACTCCCACAGGTTGTAGAAGTTTGTAATGGTGGGATAACATTCTGCAGGCAAGTCAAAGGAAAAAACGATTACGGTGTGGAATGTTATGAGTTTAATATATTAGAAAAAATATAAACTGTAATAAAATATATTATTACAAAGAAAAAGTGCATTTAATCATATGGATTCAAGCAAAAAATGCAAGAATAATGCAAGTACTTTAAGTGCTACTTTTAGAAACAAGGAGAGAAAGGATTTTTTTTCCATGACCTTTGCAAATCATGCACACAACTTCAATAAATCTCTCCTCAACACTTTGCCTTCTTTGCTTTGTTCTCTGACTTTGCTCGGGCTGTCTCATATCTCTTCTGCAGCAGTAACCTCTGGTCTCTGAGCAGGACAGAATAGTGGTGATAGAAAACATCTCTTAGACGGTGCATGTTGCTGTAAGCCTCTAGATGGCGCTGGTGGATAAACAAAGAAACTGAAGACACCAACAGAAGGGGAAGTGAGTTTAAGGGAAGCACTGCCTGAGTCTGGAGGCAGAGATGAGTATTTCAGTATTGAAAACAGCTAAATGGTGAAATTATTGATTACTGATCAAAGAGTGGTGGATATTTCTTTCTTCCTTCTGTCTCTACTGACGACTGGGAGCTGAATGAGTATCTATAAAAGTGTCTTATATCATTGGCACAGTGTTTTTCGACCTGCTCCAGCTGAGCCTCACACCGGGCCTGGGCCTCCTGGTCTGGGTCCGAACCTCCGTCTTAAATAGCCTGCCTCCTCTGGGGCTTGGCTTTGACTTCATCCCCTGCCTATCAACAGTAAAACCCCAATTTAGATGCTGTGGGAGTGAATCAGTCAGCTTGCCTGAAGATTTAAAAAAGAATGCATTTTTGGTAATCCTTCTCGTCTGCCAAGAGCAGCCTCCCACACAACAGCCTGACATTGTGTTCTTGCAATGCCCGGCCACGAAAATAAAAATAAAAAAGATACGCAGGAGGAATATGCCCACCTCCCCTCCTACAAAGCCCTCACCTTAATTCCTCATCTTCAGCACGTCTCTAGAAAACAATTTTGTAAGGCTATGATCAGCCTTACGCATATCATTGGGCAATGATGTCCTGATTTAATCCTGATGAAGAATGATACCACACAGATGTTGCAGGGGGAAGTTTTAAGGATGGATTTAAACTACTACATCTTGAATGTTGAATGTTGACTTGCCCAAATACTTTGTTTATGTACAATACTTTTGGGTTTACAGACAATTACTTCTTAATTTCAATATTTAAATTAAACCTACAATCTCAACTTTAAATTTTCAAGGAAAACAGCTGTCATTGTTCACCATTTCTCAACTGTTTCTGTTATGTACAATATTTTCTGTGTATTTATTCTAGATATCTATATTCACTTTTACATTCAATACAACTACTTAGTGCAATTATTCAACTTGCTGCTACTTGCTCTGTGCAATAACCTGTATATAACTTTTGTTCATTTACATATGTCTATACATAGCTCATAGCACCTGTATTTATATTATAGTATATATTTATATCTCTTTTTACATATTTTTTTACTACACCGACTGATACTATTGTTGCTGACTCTTTGTTGGAAGCCATTGCATCGGAATTTCGTTACCCAACTTGCACTGCTGTGTATATTGTGTAATGACAATAAAGAAAGTCTAAGTCTAAGTCTAAGTTGTCCCAGCTACAACCACTAAGAGTATAAAGAGAAGATATAAGGTGAAAAGGAATGCAAGAGTGGAGCATGTCACCAAAATAAATGAAAGGATAATGGGAGTAAGAGCATGCAAAGCAGATTAACTACACATAGTAAACATGGAGCAACATGCTTCCTTTAATAACCCTCAAATGAAGAATAAAGCATGCTCGAGCCTTTATGGGACGACTGTACTCTCTGATGTGAGTCTCCTCTCTGAGGTCGCCCTGTCCCTGGGAAATGCCTTGTTTTTAACAGGCTGCCACAGAATGACCGCATTACTGAAGTTTATGGGCTGAGACTGTTCAGGAAGTGTCTGCTTTGTCTTTTCTCACAAAAGCTGCTGGAAACGCAGGATTTATCAGTTCCGTTGCCACAGTAATGGTGTTGTGGCAGAGCAGAGGGACCTGCAGTTCTTTGCCCTCGCTGCTGTGTGCAAAGTGTCAGTGACGGTGGTGAGAGGCAGCCTCCATCTGCGCTGTCTGCCACCATAAATTAGTGTGGGATAATGCAGCACTCCTGCTGAACCACGTCACTCTGATGAGCAGCGATCGTGATGCTGTAGCGAGGTGGACCACTGATCCCAAAAGGAGGGTTGGATGGTCAGAAACATTGCACACAAAAATAGAAAACTAAAGACATTAGATGCTGCAGGTGTAAACAGAAAGTGGCAGAGGATGAAAAGATGGAGCTGAAAAGAGGGAGCGACAGCATGGGGTGGAGAAAGACCTCGAAGGGCAGTTTGGAGAAAGTGTTTCCACGTGTAACCAAGCCGACCGCCTCAACTGTTGCCAGCTCCTGCTTCTTTAAATTCTACTTCTTCTTATTGAAAGCAAGTATTTGAGCTGCTTCAGACATAATAATGCAGTTCTCACCCCCAGGACAGTCATGAATAGTTCGGCCTCAGGCCTCAATCAGACGGCAGTGAATACCAGAGAGAGGCACATAAACAAGGCCACAATTGAAATGACACAATAGGGGAGGATTACACAACTTTCGGTCAAAGAGCCAGCAGATAATATCATCACCGGAGCCAACGGAGAACCGAACGGGCCTTGGTACACACTGTACTGGCTCAGACGTGATCTCAGTCCGCAACATGTCACAATAAAATCACTCCGTGCCACTGAGTGAGAGCATCTATTCAGGACAAGATGCTTTATTCGAGCAGCTCGTTTGTTTACACACATGACATAAGCAAGAAATCTGTTAAGTCATGGACTGTGGTGTGAAATAAAAATGTGTACTAGGACGCATTTGATTAATCACTCTATAATGCTACAGTATAATATAGCAGCAGAATAAGATATGAAACTCTCAATTCTGGTGAGTGGGTCATTTAAAATACCTGACACCTGACAGCAACAGGTAGTAAGTGTGTATCCGACACAGAGAGAAGTGTGATGGGTTGAAGGTCTCTGCGCTCAGATCTCATGGCAAATCCACTACTGAGGAAACCTTCAGAGAAAACAGGCATGGATGACTGAAAAAAATACTGGAATCCACACTGCTGATGTGAAAAAAAAAATCTAACCATGTGACCTGAGGATATATGTAGAAGTCATTTTTTTGAAAATATCTTACCGATGTTGGCGTGGGAGCTTTTCAAACACACTGCAATGTTTTAAATGTTACACTCCTCTGTCCAACTTTAAAAAGTACCACACTGTGAGTAAAACTCTGGTTACCAAGTTACTGGGAACAATGCACCCTGTATACACCAATACACACAATTTAAATGTTTGTGAGCCTGCATGAAGATTTGATTTGTGTCCAAGGCTTGGGTTTGTTTCCTTCGAAGTTCCTCTTGACTGGTTTAATGATCAGTACAATAAAATGTAGCCAACTAAAGTGAACCAAGGAAGAAGCCAAAAGCATATTTACGGCTTAATTTTTCGTACTTATTCTTGGCTGATGGTGCTGATTTGTTTAGAGGCCCTCATTAGCTCCTTCATTTTAAGCAGTTCTTTGGCTCTTATATAATAAAAACATGGCTCTTTGTAGCTCAGTGAGTTCCACATAAGTATAGGAATGTCAGGATTAAGCGCTCAGTTCAAACTAGGAAAACCTTGTCTGCAGATCATATATTTCGGACACTTTGGATGAAGATATCGCCCAGATTTTTGGTACCAACACTTTCAATCTCTAAAAGCTTTTGTAAAAGTGTGCATCATGTTGTTTGATATGACAAAGGTGCAGCAGACTGGAGGTAGTTTCCTGAGGGGATCATGCACCTGGACCTCACAGTACACTGGTCAACCCTGCTTAACAGGAAATGTAAGAAGCTTAGGGCACTAATGCACAAATGGCTCCAGGTAGCCACAGTGGCAACAAAGAGCCTTTAAAATACTGCCTGGCCAGAAATGTAAAAGAAATGTCCGCAAGTCAACATCATGCAACAGAATTATTTAAGAGGCAAATCAGCTTTGGAGAGACTTAAAAAGGTCAGTGACACTTGCATAAAAAAACAAGTATTTTTTACTTCAAATGGCATAAAATCATCAGCTGAGTTTGACAGTACAAATATTTAGTAAATATTAAATACTGTACATCACTGATAAATCCCTACAAAGGATATAACCCTCTGATTAGAGGAAACACAAACAGTCCAGTTTGGTTCCAGCAGCAGGCGCATGTTGTTGACAGCTTATTGTTCTGCGGCACAAAGGACGCGGCAGCCCTGTGCCAACAAACAGGCGAGCGCACTGGAAACAAAAAAGCCATGTGCAAAAAAAGGACCAGGATATTAAAGTGTTCAGTTCAAACGTCAACAAAACATCGGTGAGGCATCAAAAGTGGCAAACAGCGTCCCTGTGAGGCTCCAGGCGGACAGGCTGCTTTTACGCATGGAAGTCTTGCTGAGGTGGGTTGATGTATTCCAATGCATCTTATACTTATCTACCTGCATTTTTCTTGAATCACTTTTGTGACATCTATGTTAGTGAATAATTGCAAACATTAAAAAAAAAAACATATGCAGATAAGTGGATTTCCTCCACTTATTTTCTGCAAGCTTTAATTCACAATAATCAAACTTGAGATGCCATTGCAGCAGGCCTGCTTCTCATCAGTTCATTATCTCTCCTCCCAGTCTGTTAGATGAAATGAAGGATGGTGAGTTCAGGTGTCAGCAGCCTTTCAGGTGCGGGAGCGCAGAAAGTTTGTCCACTTTCCCCAAAGCGGCCGCGTTTTCAACCCCTTTAAGCCACTCCTTGCACTTCCTCACCACGGTCTCGTCCACGTCCCCGTCCTCTTCCTCGTACTCCACGTCGTCGTACTTGTACTGGTCGTTGAGCAGGGATATCTTGACGATGGCGGTGATGTCCTGCTCGGCTCCCTCCGGCTTGGCCGCGGGCGCCGCCGGGCAGCCTTTGGAGCCTCCGTGCGCCTTCCTGGATGGAAACACTCGCCGGTGCCGAAAGTCCGCCGAGGCGCAACACTTCTGCTGCTTCGCCATCATCTGCTTCTCCAAGTTGCGCTTCTGGATGACGAGTATGGCTTCGGGGGTGAGGCTGAGAGTGAACTGGATCTCCTTCTTGGCCTCCTCTTTGCCTTGGAGTTGCCGGCCGGAGTCCATGGAGCTGGAGCGCCGGACTCCTTCACACGCGTCCTGAGCTTTGGGCACCGCCAGCCAGGAGCTCTTTCCCTCCCTCTCCTGCTCCTTCTGAGCCGGGTTTTTACTCTTCTCCTGCTGGGCCTTCCTCCCCAAGTTCCTCAGGTTTGCAGACGTCCAGGAAATGGACTGCCTCTCCTTGTCGGACCCCGCTTTCTCCCTGCAGGGTTTGCCGGCGAGCTCGGTCTGAGGAGGCTTCTTCTTGCCGAACAGCTCCCTGCCAGGAGAGGAGATCCGCTGCTGCAGGCTGATGGGAGGGAAAGGCATCGTGGTGGCTGGAAGCGATCAGGATATAAAAATGTGCAAGCGTCCAAAGTGCGGATGAGGAAGCCGTGGCATTATCCAGGAGAGAGAGAGGCTGCACCTGTTGTCCGCACCGGCAGGAGTTCAACTGGTGCACACACACACTCACACGCTCAGGCCGGCTGCTTTATGCAGGAGCAAGCAAGGGGGCGTGGTCAGGACAGGAGCCTAACAAAGCCGTGAAAACACTGTGATGATGTCATTTCATAATTTCCAATAACTTCCTCAGGCACAGAGAAACACAGCCACCTCATGTGCCTTCCTCTGCTGCTCCACACACTTCAAACACACTCAAAGTGTTTAATAGATAATCAGCCTGAACATTTTTTAATCATCTTCAAGGATCTGATATTTATATATTTTAAATGGAAACAGGTGTAGGTTTGTCTGATTTCCTTAAATATGAATGTGAATGTGTTTTCCTATTTCTAAGAAGTAAATTGTAAAAGTTGGAAATCAGAAAAGGCTCAACATCCTTTTGAAAAACAGCCCTAATTTTAGCCTAATATTCTTAGAGATTGTGCCATTAAAACTCTTTTAACAGGATGAATGACTTGTTTAATCAGCCTGCAAACATGTTAAGAAACACACACATCTACATTCTTTAATCTCTAACTCATATTCTTCAGTATAGATGCCTTCCTATACCCTCCATGTATATGGCCATAACAATACTGTTTGGGCCTCTGTGCTGAAAGACAACTGTGTCTGTCCTTGAGCGAACAAAACATGTCACAGTACAGTTTGATTTGACCCCTTCAGCTGGTCAATATAGTGTCGAATGTCAATGAACTGATGTATATACATGGTCCATTGTTGCTCATCCAGCCATGCGAGCCTATGAAAGACATCTGGGGGCATACACAAATAGTGTCCAATATTGATTTCTCTTCTTTTCTGCTGTTATCTGCACTTTCAGCCAGACAGTTCCACAATTAATTCAATGTGATTTTGTTTCCATCGGTGTGGAGTGTAAAAGGAAATCAATACCTGCTTCCAAATCTATAGTTTTCAGAAGGTTTATTTGATATTGCCTGAGGAATCACTTTGCCAGTGAGTCATTCAACAGATTATTATTCAGTAGCTCTGGTGAGAATCATTATGTGGGATTTAGGTGTAATTACACTTTTAGAAATGAATGACATCCCAGTCTATACATTAATTGCTATAAAACTGGGAAATAACATTGAATATCTGTTACATGTTCTGTGTTTTAATTTCTACACAATGAGACAAACGAGGTGTTCCTGTAGCTGAAAATTTTAATGCGATCCTTAAACAAAACCAAAAATCAATTTCGGCCAACAGTCTGCTGACTCACACTTGGAATAAAAAGGCCATTAAACTACCCATGACAAGCCAAGTTATTTATTCATTTTTACAAGATGAGCTGGATCATTGAGCTGAAGAGGACACAGACATGTTTCATTTCAGTGCTTGTTGTGGCGTGGGATCCCTCTCTTCTCTGACATAACAATGGATTAGATGGAATGAAGAGGAAACAGTTGGGAGACTCGAACAGATTGCTGGGGTCAGGGTGCTACCCCCTTCATCCTCAAACTTCCCCATAATCCAAAACTGGCAGGCAAAGAAAACCGATCACAAAAACAACCACGCTCGCTTCGTTCGACAGAATTATTTTACCCCGAAGATTAACTGCTGAAGGATTTGCTGGGTCTCTGCCAAGTTAGTTGAACAAGTAGTACTGAGGGGAGATTTTGTCCATGCTAATCCACCACCACATTATACAAGCGTCTGATGAAACTATGTGGGGGCTGCACAACAGGAAGTGCTGTTATTTAGTAGCGTCAAGCACAAAGAAAACCTGGAGGCATGTTTCTTAAACCTTGAGCATATCCTGCAGCTCATACATAAGGAACCAGGGTGCACTGGGACTTTCTTTATGTAGCTATTAATGCAACATTTAAGTAAAAGTGTTTAAAAAAAAAAAATCAATTTTTCACCTTCAAACAAAATCTAAAGAGAGATCCGTGACTGGCTGCCATAGCACGGTGTTCTATAAAAAACACACACCTCCTCATCAGGATAATCTGAACATCTGCACCACAGATGGGGGAAGGCTGAGGTTAGGAATCTTCCGGAGGAGGTTGTCATGACAACCGCATCCTCAAAGGCTACGCCATCATGCCGAAGCAATACAGGGAACCCGATGCAAGCTATACTGGGTTATTAGGTCACGTCAAAACCACAATGCTCAGAAAGGCGTAATTAACTGGGTCATTGCTACATCTGGCAGGAAATCAAATCTAAGAAAGAGAAGCAATTTTAATGTAATTTGATGAGCTAAGGGGGCTGGGGCATGGGTGGGGGCAGGTGTGTTCAAATACACACTGAAGACTGACAGACTAGACAGGACCGAAGCTGCTTTTTTTAATCTGTTTAGCTGGAAAACCCTCAAAAGAGCTGTGGATATCATATATCCCAGTGCATCATCAGTGAAGCAGTGACTCAATTGCCTACGGGGAAATAATCATAAATAAACATGGAAGCACATCTGAGAGCCTCTTTAACATCAGTGCCTCAAACACAGACAGAAAACAGAAAGACAGTGTGTTTTAATAATGTTTGCATGTAAGACGTCAGAACACCTTTTAAAAATCCAGAAAAAAAATGGAATCTATTTAGGATGTAAATATGTATGGTTGGTCAATATGTCAACAGATCTCTTCATATATACGTATATATAATGTTAAGGCACTTGTTGTAAATAACAACTTATAGCAAAGTCAAAATCATTTCCCTGCATGTAAATGGTATAAAATCCTCTGAAAATATAGGAATATCTTTAAATATATTAAGCATTAAAGGCACTCTCACATCAAAAGCAAAAAGTGTTCTAAATCTGATTATAGTTAGAGACCTTCAGCTAGATTTAAAAAGCAAGGATTCACAGTATGAAAAAGCCATAGTAAAAATCCAGAGATATAGTGTACAAAAGACAAACACAGATGTATATTTTACAGAGCCACTGTCGCTGCAGTTTGCATGTGAGGGCCAGTCTTCAAATGAAATTGTGAAGTAAGGAGTCCTAACTCAGACAGGATGTGAAGCATTTCATCACAGCGTCTCTGTGCAAGAAAATAAAAAGAGAAAATATGTAAATAACACCCAGCATCATAAACAACAACATAAAGAAAAGAAATGGAAGAAAAAGGAATTTTGCTAATTTAGGAGAAAAATAAATACATGAGAGGCAAAATTCTGTCAAGCATAAAAAATTAGATATGACAAAAAAAAAGCACTTCCATCCTTTGTTAGGATGATCTGGGTGGGGCTCATCATGAATAAGTGAGTGTGTTTTGGCGGGGAAGCAGCACATGTTCAGAGTGATGGGGGCTCCCAGGTACTCTGTGTGGAGGGATGATGCAAGATGAGCGATCGCCATGGTTACCACAGACGGGTCGTCTGCTCTTGCCATGGCTGTGTTGCTATGCAGACTTCGCCTGCGGCCACAGTCGAATTTCGGTGGAGGAGGTGTGAAAGCCGTCAAGGTTAAAAGGAGAAAGGGGGGGGGGGGGGGGGGGGGGGGTCGTAAGCAGTCTTGAGTCTTGGGAGGAGGGGACGCCGGTGGACAAACGGGAGACTTGCTCCTTCAAATGCTCTGGTTCATCCCTCGGATATATCAACAAAAAACAATACAATCCTCACACTCTTCCTCCCATACAACCCGAGGCTTGTTTTTATATATTCACTTGAGCATTTATGCTATTTTGGCTTCCCCAAAACTTCATGAATAAATGATGAGTCTCAGAGACTTTCCCCCTGTTTCTGATTTAATATCAGAGCAACAGTAGGCCTAAAGCACTGTGGGAAGTGCACATGCAGCAGGTTTTAGAAGCTCAGCCTGCCGGCGTGAGAGGTTATAAATAGGAAACAAGGTAAAATACATTAAAGGATCAAGTCCATTGGCCATGTGGTGTTGTGACTCGCCAGGTATCACGGTTTACTTGACCACAGACAGGAATAGGGAGAGACTGTAGTCTAATGCTTTTTAATGTGTCACCCAGAAGTTCAAAATATGCTGCTGCTCCATGACAACATGTCTGACAACAGAGGGCTAAATGATCAAATCTAAATTAAATGAAAAATGGATTAAAGTAAGAAGCTTAAGGAAAGAGGAAAATAATGTGTTGACAAAAAATATACACAAAGGAGTAACAACAAAAGGAGAAACAACTAAATAAGTAGTAGCCAGGATTTCGAGAGTCAGCCCGAAAACAAGCCATCAAATTTGGATTTCTCCAAAGGAATTTGGTTTTTGGACGGGTGGCATGGGAGAAGGTCTTTGTCTCAGCTTTGTATTGTTGTTAGCATTTGTGTTGGGGGAGGGGGAAGTTGGGACGTCTCTCAGCTGTCAGGATGGATTATAGGGTTGCCCAAATACACAAGGCACTTAGTGAGCGGGTGGGGGTCTGCATGGGGGCTCTGGACCTCACCAAATGAGACATAACCCCACTTACAGCTGGACTGCCAAAACAACATCACACCTCATGCTTGGCTTAGGGAAAGCACTGAGGTGGGACACCATATGGGACAATTTGAAAAGTGAACCTATTTTCCTTCATTTAAAAGTCTGAACTGCGTTTTCAAGGCTGTGTGACTTTATATAGCTATCTATGATAGAGACAAATCAAGTAAAGTGTGACAAAGACTATTATGTGACCATTATGCAAGATTTTTATCTCCATCTAATATGCAAGACAGTCTATTTGGGGTCTAGATCAAAATCTTGGATTGAGGTTTCACCCCATAGAGCTTTGCAAAAGCTCATCACAAGCGACAATGGGGGAGAAATATTTTGGCAAATCTGGCTGAAAGAGCATTATTCAACCTGAATTTGATTAAATTTAGACATTGTGGATAAAGCAGATGATGTCACAGGGCAAAAACACAGAGGAGTGTGAAACAACAAGCTGCCATTTGTCTGGCACTGCACTAGTCGTGGGGGGGATTACGGCCATATGGTGGAGGCAAACAAATGAAAACATGTTTTTATTGAAGGGTCACTCATAGTATTCCCTCCTGTTTGCTGTGTGTGGCAGTACAGTGCCATTTGTACACAGGGCATTATTGAGATATAAATGGAAGTTGAAAATGTATTTAAGGTCTCCTTTGACAGCACCTGGATTCTCAGAAGTGGCTCAAGTGAAAGGTGTGATCTTATAGATGCACTGAATTCAGTGAGAATACTAATGAGCATAACACAAAGGACGGATGCACGTTAAGGTCAGTGCAGACAAAATGTAAATCATATTATCATGCTGTCTTACCTGGCAAATGGAATGTAAGAGATGCTATACCTGAAACAGAAAAACACCAAAAATCAGAATGAGGAGATTGTTTAAAGTTACGCTGACAGTAATTACACAAAAGAAAGTGCTAACATATTATGAGACTGAGCGTGTCACGCTCACACACAAGATGAAGAAAGCTATAATTAACATTACCATTAGTATTTATTTCATATTATGTAATGAAGGTGACATTTTCCCTGAGACGGCTTCAAAGTTGGAATGTGTTTTCCACTCTGTACAACCACATCAGTGAAATATTTGAAACAAAAGAGTGAATTTTTAAAGGTTTCACCATTAGACATTAGACAGTTCAAGATATCTTGTAAATGACTACACACATATGTTCCTGTAATTCATCTGATGTAGTATCTTAGTATCATACGATATCAGAGATGAAGTTAAGTTCAGTGTGTTTTTATGATCCTTGTCTGCATGGGTTTATAATGATGTGATGTCTCAGAGATTAAAAGCATAAAAAACACCATAAAGAAGACCTAAAATGGATTTAGGACTTAATAGCAGCATAATAATGAATTTCTGACAAGCAAGACACCAAAATGTAAAATATATATTTTAATGCTCCATCAACTAGTAATCACTGCACTGAAGGGTCTCTGATGTCACTCAGCGAGGAGATTAACCAAATGTTATTGTAAATGAATTAAATACACTGTAATCTTTGCACTAACAACCGTAGAGAGATTGGGAACCGAGTAAAACAAAAACACGATACCCTGCACTGGAAATGATTACAGCTAAGGTTAAAAAAAAAAAGCCCCTCATCGAACACCTAATATAGTTGAAATATGTAAGGAATCTGGTACATCAGCTGAATGATTAACTACAGCCCAGACCTGAGCATGACTGTCATCTTATTAAACCACCGGTTAGCAGTAAATACAAAAATGTGGAGAGTACAAGGGTTTGAGAATGTCTAAACCAGTGGTTTTCAATGACTGGGGGCCTCCCTTCAGACAAAGCTTGGAAAAATGCACCCCCCTCATCTGCCTTGCTTTACTAGCTTCATTTCACTTCCAAAGGTGTCTTTATGATCATGATTATATTATTTGATGCCACAGGCACTCAACAGTTAAGTCGGGATAGCCTAAAAGTGCTGTTTGACGTAACTTCAGACTAGACCAATACATAAAAAAGACTTGAGCTAAACCATTTATTAGCTGGTGGTAAAAAGAAGGCGCTGGTCTAAACTAAATAAGTAAACTAAGCAAGTTAAGTAAAAGCTATCAGTGCTGTTTTGCTGTTAAACATCCCACTACCTGCCATGTTCTACAGTGACTCAGTGTCAGTCTGCAGTGCTTCAGTATCATACGGTCACTTGACTGAAGCCAGCCTGAGGACTGGACTTTGGCCACCTATTTGTGTGTGGGGGTGAGTGGCGACATCTTATTAGAAAACCACCTTCACACAGACGTCTGAGTTCCTGTGTGGGAGTGCTGCTTGGCCCCCAGTCTGCAGAGGATGAGCTCGAAATGTGTGACCCGTGGCTGCCATGGTGATGCCTCAGAGGACGCAGGCAGAGCGGATGTGAATGTGTGACACGTGTGTGCAAAAATTTAGTTCCAGTACAATTCTGGCACAGTCCTGCTCAGTGATGTATTGATATCATCCATTTCCCTCCTCCTGAGCTGCTGGGGGTTTGTGTTTCTATACATATTTACACACTGAAGGTCTTTTGTTACTGCTGTGCAAATATGTTCAAATTAATGAGCATACAAGTGCTGACATGCCCATGCACATCACTCACAGGTCTTATCATTCACTGCTGTGTTGAAACAACCCCACTGACCTAAAGAGTAAAAAAATGTCCACCACAATCTCCCTGAGCTAGACATCATGTCTTGTTTTGTCCAACTAACAGTCTAATGGTATTTAACTTCAACAATGTTTGTAACTGTAGCAAAAGTAGCAAATCCTCCTGTTTTTGATCAAGTACATAAGCTATTGATCAAAAAGCAAAAATTGTTGACAATCCATCTTCTGTAGATGGATTACTTCACTAATCACATCATGGCAAATGCACTAAGTTGAAGACAAGTTTTTATTTTACATACTTTATAACATCTTGCCAAACTAACTAAACTAAGGACCTGGGGCTGCCATGTATTCTCACTGGACCATAGTAGTGACCCACAAGACAGCTGGCAGAGACTGTCTTGTGTGTAAACAACACAGGTGCTGTACCTGTCTGTGTCTACATCTTTAAGTAGGTCCACACTGATCCTGGCACTACCTCTTCCTCTACAGGCCAAAAATATACTGACCTACCATAATGCCTGGCAACCTACCAACTAGTCCACTTAAAACATGAATGACTCAACAAGCAGATGTCATTGACTGCTTGGGGAAACTAGGGCAAATCTGATCTAAGTTTTCTTATCACATTCTATGTCCATCTTATTTTCATACACTTAAATGGTATGACCTTTATTCTTTATATACTGATGAAAAGATATGATACTCTAAATTCTACAATTCCATTTAGCAGATGCTTTCATCCAAAGTGACATACATTCACATGCCGATGGAATAGCCATCGGGGTCAATGTGGGCCCAAGAACACTTCGACAAATTGACTGCAGGGGCCAGGGATCGAACCACCAACCTTCCAATTGGTGGACAACCGCTCTATCTCAAAAGCTACCCGTGAAATAACAGAAATATTCAGGCATAGTGTGGTTGAATGTGCAGCGTGACAATGATCAAGCTGCACATGTGCTAACAGCAGTAAGTCAGCTTAAAGCATCAGCAGCATGATTAACTCAACTCACAGGCATTTAATGCAAGCCAAAGCAGCTGGAGCAAAGTTCTCTCTCATGAGCAGGCGGCTCCATCTGAGTGGGTCTGAGTGATGAGTAAATTATTTGCCATCCGTACTACAGTGGAGATATGACTGAGACTCTCGGGTCAGACTTACCATGTCATTGCCAAAAACTGCAGGATACAGAAGATGATGGCCAGCCCTTTTTTATGCCACTGGAGAAGAAAACACAAAATGGTAATTCTAATAACAGAAAACTGAAACAATAAATGAAAACAAGATGTTATAAAAAATTAGATGCTATCTACTTACCCAAAACACTGCACAAAGTGTTAAGACAAGGCAGAGCTGGTGGAAGAAGAAAGGGATAATTATCTTTTGAAAGCTTGCAGAATGACGTTTGCTATCTGACACCTTTCTTTTAGTACTTCACAGGGAGTGTTCAACTCTAATCAAAAATAGCCACTAAATCTGCAAACAGAAAACATCACAAGTGTAAAGCTAATATGTGCTGTCAAGATAAGCTACTTTAGTTTCACAAATTACAAGGGGCAGACTACTACTACTTTAATAGTACTTGGCCTTCTAATCCTAAATCAGAGGGCTACAGACCCTCTTACAGAAAGTTGGTAAAGGCAGGTCCAATGTAAATGTTAGGTAAAACATATCCAGTGAAACATCTGGCTCAACAATTAGTGCACAATAAGAATAAAACACAGTATTTACCAGCATAACAATGGTGGCTATCAGTCTTGTTGGTTCAAACATGCGCTTCAGCTGTTTTAGTGGTCCCATTAGGAAGCAGGTGCTTTAAAAAACAAATAAGAAACAGAAGAGCAACACTATTCAAACACCAGTGAAAATGCATATTGATCCGCTGTTAAAAATGTTAATCCATGAAATCATTGTGCTCATGTTTTGTCTTCATATCATGTGCTAAGCATTTCTCACAGTGGTGTGTTTTAATTGCTCTGTCCAGAGATCACCTGTTAAACAGTGCAGTCAAGACTGTGTTTTATGCTTCTTAATGTCGATCTTATTTCTTTGTCCATTCAGCATGATGAATGCTGTGCTAATGCACGTTGTCAACGTTCAACCATGTATTCAGGGCTTTGCTTTATCTTTCAATAACACGTTTGAATATGAACTGTACAAATAACTTGTGGGTGGCTATGACAGAGAGAATACACATAAATTTTGTCACACCTCCATTTATATATGCGATGATTTAGGTCAAAAATTAATACTCGATATCATCTTGGTGGATTTCAGAACAGTTCAAACGCATGAACACCCACATACAAATATTCAAATTTACCCTACATGTTGCAATTATTAGCAGGTAAATATTTCATGCCCAACACTATGACACATTTAAGACCTCCTACATGATGCATGCGTGACGTCAGTAAATGTAACAAGACAAAGGCTTTCCCCACTGACGAGGCACGCAGCTCTGTGCTCGACAGAGCTGAGTGGGTAGAGGGAGTCTGTGTAGCGTCACATCTGTTAGATGAGACACGAGAGTAGTGTGTGTTGACGCAGGCTCTTTCTACTTGTCTGCTGAGAGGGATGGATGGTTTTATTTCAGCTGCTCAACATGACAGCGACAATAATGATGTCCATGCACATGCTCCTACTGCTGATTATGGAGAAGGATGACAGCATTGTTAATGCCATTGCTGATATGAAACTAATGCTGTATTGTTTAATGTCTACAGAATCTGTCTATGAATGTAACTTTGGTTAAGCAGTAAATGTTTAATCCAATCAGTTAGATTCTGAAAATAAAAATACTGAAATTTAGATTCTGGTAAGAAACAAATAAATGAGAAAAGAAATCTGATAAGCGTGCTGTGGTAAGAACTAATAGCAAATTAAATTCAGCAAACTGAACACTTGAACATTCTTGTCTAAAGAGGGTCATATTATTGACAGAAACATGTTGCAGAAATGTTTCTTGTTTTATTTTAACACTTGCTTGTTGTCCATTATAACAATGACTCTTATTTCTGACATAACTTCCACAACTGTGTGTGAAATGAATCAACCAGGGGTCTTTCTGTAATCTTCTTGTGGTCAAAGTCACATAGAGATGAAAAATGATTTAAGATCTCGAGAATATGATATGGACTGGATCAGTAACCTGCGCTATGAAAGCAGAAGATGACCCAGTTTCTTGACACATCTAAACCTTCTAGACATATGATACCTGAAATAGAGACTGCCCTGTCTGGAAAAAAAAACCCACCCCTCATCAATGGGTCGCTGTCTGTCAAAGAAGTCAAAGACATCATGATTATATTCAGACCTTGGATTATCAAGATTAACTAATCCATAATGTTGTAAAATCCAGTAGGACAGCAGATATTTAGTAAAGATAAAATTTCAAACTTACTTAACCATTACATTAAGATGCTCAGAACTACATAGAATAAGGATACAACAGCAACTATATGTCAGTGTAGCAACATTAACAGAGAACATCCTATGAATACTGGCTGAATTCATGTCGCACTACAAAAAGGAAACTTTTTCATTGATTTCTGACTTAAAACTTCGCCTATTGAGCTCAGGCACACATTTGGGTTCATGCATATTACAACAATGTACCAAGAAGATTTCGCTACCACCCGTATGAGGGGCCTATACAGAGGAGATGTCATTTACACATTATACTATCATAGAAAACTTAGGTTGACAAATAATAATATGAAAGCAAACAGCAATGTCTGGTCTACTCTAAGAGACAGGCAGGAAATCAAACAGTTAGGAGACACAGACAGCTTGTCTGTTCCCTCTGACCATTGTCTCTTTATCCCTAATCATTTCCTTCTGACTTTCATGTGACACATAATTATGGTGCTGGGCTGCAGAACTAATCAAATTGTTATTTGCATCACAATTAAATAGACTTAATGGGTGCAATGTTAACCCTTTGCTTAGTTAGAGCATTCTCACTATGCCTTTTAAATGGAGGAGAGTTTATGTTTAGGGTTACTTTGAATACAAAATATGAACAAAATAAAATTATACTAATGCTAATCTGACCACTGCTTATCATTAATATACCTAGGAGCAAATGTGTAGCTGTGCCAAGGCTGTAACAGAGTGGCAGTCATCAAGGCAAAATGATTTCAGAGTGTATGAGCCTGAGGCATCATCATTTGCTGTATTCCTGTTAGTGCACCATATTGTGAGAGAATACATCAAGACATCACAATTCTGGCCAAATTGAGCCTTACCTGGCAAGTGCTGCGATATTCCCTAGTGTGTAGAAGACAGCAAAAAGCTTGATTCCATTTGGAAGGAACAGCAGTGCTGAACCCTAGTAAAACAGCAACATAGTCTCTGTCAGTTACACAGAATAATGTCCACACACTTTCACTAAGGGGTAAAAAACAAAATAAAATAGAAAACATCTTGCCAAGTAGCTAAATGAATCCTTGAGTTCAAAAAGATATAAAGCATACATTTGACATTTTTTTCATGGAAAAACAAAACAAAACAAGCAATCAAATACAACAAGGAATTCTGTAGGCTGTCCTGTGTTTTTACAACAACACAGTGGGCTCCCCCTAGTGCCAAAATACCATAAGACTTTGCTTAAGAATCAAATTCTGGACTTCAGTTATTTCTACAGAAAAAGGAGTCTCGGACACCCCTTAGGCTTAATGGTAAAATATTAAGTGTTTTAAAATGTATGATGTATGGAAGAGACATTAAGGTCTTTCTGATTATGCCAATTTCCCGGAGGGAACCTCCCAAAGGGATTAATAAAGTACTCTGTCTGTCTGTCAAGTACTCTGTCAAAGAGCTCCTGACTCTCTAAGTTTCACCACACAAGCCTATACTTTTAGATGTCATGTTGGGGTTCCCTCAGTGTCAATGTGCAGTGGTTTTAAAGTGTTATCAGCAAGTGTTGGGTGTGACAAGACTTCCTGTCATTTGTACTTAACACTACACTCAAAACTGAAACTTTCAGCTCTTTCCTGACATCAAAAAACCTTTATGTGTTAATCTGTCAGTGCAAGAGAAAAGGAATTTGTCTTGATGGCAATGGCACTGAGCCACGTGAACAATTTGCAAGTTTTACAGCCTGCAAAAAACTAACTTGGGCAATAGCTAACAGTATTAACAGTGTCAGGCATACTCTGCATTTAAAGTTAGTCCAAAGTCAGACAGAACATTTAATCAGCCTTTTCAACATAAAAAAGGCAGAGACACTCACGAGTATTGAGCACAGGATGCCTCCAGCAAAGCATATGATGAACCATTTCACCCTGGTGCTGTAGCTGAGAGAGCTGGCATCAAGGACCTGGTGAGAACAATGGGAGGATGTCACAAGACAAACCTAATGGCCTACAGAGAGACCCACCAACTTCCTACTGATGACTTAATCACATTAACTAGAGCCAAGCAAATAACACCCAGCTACAGTATTATCTTTACACAAACACAGACAGCACTAAGTTAAAGAGACAGGACATCACTCAGTACAATTTGAGCTAAAGAAGCTTTAAAGTGGAATCAGCAGATAAATGCAAAACTACAATCATGGCAGAAAATTTAAGGTCAAAAAATATGATCACATAATAAATTATAAAAACACAGGATTCAAGTTAGCACCTTACCTCATTTCCTCCTTGTGTGAACGCGTGTTAAAAGTACAAATAAGCAAACAAATACACTTTATTAAATGCTGACAGAAGAGCTTCAAACTGGGTCGAAAAGGCAAACAGAAAGACGATGACACTGTTTTGTTAGCAAACGTCTACTGAAGGCTACTAGCATAAACTGACATGTCACCAACTGCTAACTGCAACGTTGCTAACGCTAACGCTGCTAACTCGGATTACCTCAAAGAAAATAAAGCCACTCTAACATTAATGTCAGGTAACTAAAGATTAATGTTGAGTCACAGACGTTAAACAAAACTAGAACAGTGCTATTTTACTTAACTTTATCCATTTAGACAGCGCTAGCATCGACGTTAGCAGCTCAAACTGTCACACAGAAGCTAACGTTACCTGTGCAGTGAGACCCAGCTCTTCATTTTCCTCTTGGCCGCTTAAAACACGACGAAGTTTGTCCATCGTTAAAGTTCAAAATGGTCAGAAAAAAGTGTCCGATTTTCTGTATTTCTAACCGTATTTCTGCTGTTTATGTCTGCAAGTTTTGATGGTTGTAATTGCAAGTTTGACTTCCTGGCTCCCTGAGCGACGCTTCCTGTAATAGCTGATTCAGGACCGGTTTGTTCGCAGCCTGTGTTTGGCGTGGTCGATGAGAAGGTTTTTCAATAACGGACCGCAGATCAGTCCGTGAAGGCAACTCTCCCAAGCGCACTTCCTCGGAACTGGTGTTGCCTTTCCGTGCAGTCGGAAATTACATAATTAACTGCGTAATAAGAAAACAGAACTATATTGTCAATGTGGTGTAATTTCGTGTGACTGTTGACGACTTATAGTATACTTAATTTAAAGTATGAGTTGATGAAAAAAAATATTAAACCGAAGTAAGTAGACATACACTGACTGAAATTTATTATTCTATATAAACTCTTTAAAATCTTGAACAGGCAAATAAGCGCATCTGTATCAGTGATCTGAAAATGACTCTTTAAACACTAGTGTTTCTTTGCTTGTTTTAGTATTTTCACTTGCCTTACATGCTTTTAAATTTCTTTTAATTGTTTTATTATTTACGGTATCAATTTTTATGAGCCCTGCTGTTGCTTTTGCTTTTCATATGCTTTGTCGCCCTCCACTGGACATATAGCGACAGTCGTCTGTGTCAGTCAACACTGTTCTCCTGACATGACCATGCCTGGTAGTTTCACTAGTTTATCTTCTGCAGACAGTGTTTTGACTACTTTAATGCATAACTTTAGCTAATGCATACAAAGGACACTGGATGTTAAACAGAAAATTAATGTATTAAATTGATTTTTAAAAAGAAAATAGTTGAATATTTTACAAATTGTTCAATAAACGAATAGATTTTTTTTCCACAAACCTGAATCTTTGTGAACAATTTTTGTCAAAACATAGACTTTTTAAACATCTGGCCTTTTGCTGTACGAAGGTTTTGTAAGCTTTTCCCTGAAGTTTTCATCATCCTGCAGACCCACTGTCACTGCCATCTTTTCAATTTTGGAATAAAATATAGTCTTTCAGTATAATGTGTGATAGAACATTTCCTTTCCGTTTTCGTTTCAAGGCTACGTAAAGCTGCCTTGCCTTTATCAAGAACATAACTGGCGCCGAGCAAGATATGGGAGGCTTTTGACTTTGGGTCACACTGTCCTACTGAGGGACACAGTCATTGACATGGCTTTATATGTGTACCAGCAGAAATGTTAATCATTCTTAAATACTTAGAAATTACAGACACAAGAGTTGGCAGACATAATCAAAACAAATGGGTGTCACTGAAAACACAACAAATCATTCTGACAATCCCCATCAGTGAAGGGGGACACTGCTACATCTGCATGTTACAGATAATATTAACCATTAAAAGTTTGCGGTGTATTTGCAGACATGCAGCAGACCATTAAAACTAAGCCATTTAGCATCATCTCACAGCTGGTGCATTCACAGAAAATCTGAAACAGTCTGTAAATATACAAGCAAAATACAAGACTTCCATTCTCAGACACAGCAGTGAGATAATTTGTCCCCCTCACCTGGAGACTGGAGTCACCTTATCTGCCACCTCTGGAGCTGTAAGGTTTCTTGTAGACATTGCTCTTAAGCGAGAATACATTCATAATAACCAATGGTTATGACAATGTAAATATTGAAGTTGTCAAGGAACACATCCAGGCCTTGGTATTTCTTGAGATAAAAGCAATACTAAATCAAAATTAAATACCAGCATGCATGGGACATACAAATATTATAGCCTTGGATGTTGTGTTTATTCAACATTTAAATCTTAAGCAGGCAATAGAGGAGATTTTACCAAATCTCTAATGTCTTGTTCAACATCCCTCAATATTAGAACACAATTAACATAATGTGAATTAAGGGTCCTAGAGTAAAATTGAGACTCTTCATGTCCACATGTCAAAGTGTGCTTGGGTAAAATCCTGAACCAAAAATTGTCCCTGATGATCAGACCAGCACCTTGCATGTTATCTCACTGACTTCACTTTGGATAAAAGTACTTTATCAATCCACCAATTTAAATTTAGTGACTCAAGGTAGTTACGTACATTTAACCACAGTCAATATGTGAAATCCAAGTGTGGATGAAAGTCTGGACTTGATCAGCCTTTACAAGAAGATCTGCTCCATGAAAATAGATACATTTCGGGTCAATCTCACAAATGACTCCCATCTGAACTGTAACTCTTTCATTCAAGGCTGGTTTTAATAAAATTTGTCATCTTTAACCTTTCTTCACTGCACATGAACAAATCAGGAATATTCAGCTACCAAGTGGCTAAAAAACAGCTGCTTCTCTTGCTGCTGTGAATCTACTAGAGCTCAGCTGACTCTTGATAAGAAGTTTCAGTCTCAGGTGGCTCAGGCTCTCCTCTGCATGGATGATCTGCTGCAGCTGCAGGAGAGAGGAGACTTTAAGGAAGAGCCACACATGTGAGCCCTGAGCACTCAGAGGACAGCCAGGCTCCTGTGTGATCTCCTGCCGGCTCGACCATGTGGAGCTCTCTGACGGGGATCTGCCTCCTGTCCGCTTCAGTCCTGTGCGCCTCTGGGTTTGTGTGTCCGAGGATCTGCCTCTGTTCGTCCAACACCATCACATGCAACAATGTGACACAGGGCTCAGCGCTGACGATGGACCACAGAGACAAGAGACTGTAAGTTCATGAATGTGGTGGAGGCTGCGGGATGGTGCGTTCACGGCACATTTGAAGCGGTTAATTGAAGAGTTGTCTTGATTAATAACTGATCGGTTGACGTTTGCTAAAGCATTGGCTTACTTAATTATTACAGTTCATATCTATCTATTTCTTTTTGCAAAGTCTGATAAACTTATTACCAAGACTAGTCTGTGCATATTGACTTGGTTACATGTTGAAATGCGCTTTCTTTCTTTCTTTCTTTCTCTTTCTTTCTTTCTTTCTTTCTTTCTTTCTTTGTTCTTCTTCTTTAAAAAAAATCCAGCTGCTAATGTGAATGAATCATCTTTTTCGTATTTGACTGGATCACGTCCTCTTTTCTATCCTGGCAGTTACTTGAGAGTCAAAGCTCCCTGACATAACAAACACTGACTGGACCTGTTTAATTTGTTGGGACCTTTTATTTGTTAGAAGCACTTTCAAGTGTTTAAAAAAGATGTTTGTCAAGTAATGATGACTGACACCTATGAAACAAATCCTAGTGTCAGTTTAAAAAAATAATAATAATGAAAAAATAAAGTGTATTCTTTGATCACCCTCTATGGCAGGTTAAGTATTTTATTTTTCACAACAGAGTTCACAGTTTATAGTAAACAGAAATCTTTTCAGATGAGGTCTGTTTGCATTTTCTACACATAGAAATATTTGTGAATCTCTCCTTTATGCAGCCTAACTGTAGTCCATTTTACATGCCACTATTTTTTCTGCCAGCAAACTGTGAAGACACCCCAACAAATTCCAACCAGACATTATTTCTTTTTCCTTATGTTTGGATTGAGTTTGTTTCTAAGCCATAACCATGAGAGCTCTATCATTTCTATTGCTTCAACATCAATGGTGCTAAAGACAAATGCTACTCTGTAGGCATGTATGTAGTGTATTGATAGGTCTAATTCATATACAGATGGACTCACTGTTTATGTTGCTTGTAATGAAAGTTGCTGGACCATTGTAGTAACTGTTAACCTAAAGATAAGACAATTCCTTATTGACCCACCAGAGGGGAAACTGGCCTTACTTTTAATATATGTGCCTGAACACATCATTGTAAATATGTAATAATGCAAAGTGAAAACAATATGCATAGACCCACAGTATGTGGCAGACTGAGGGACATCAGCTTATATTTGTTATTTCATGCTTTACCTTATTTAGCAAAAGTACAGCACAGCACATCACACCCTGTTGTTGGAAAACAGAGGGCCCTGCATGTGTGCAACTTAATTACCTGTGAACAAAATGTCAAGCTGATCTCACGAGGTCAAGTGCGCATTGCATCCTGCAGGTCTTTAGGGTTTCTGAGCATCAGAGCTCAGTTTTAGAGTTCACCAGACCGCCACAAGCCTTGAAGGTGGAGAGTCTTGACCTCTCCTCTGGTAAATCACAGGACCTTGAGTCTCTCCTGATAAGTGTCAATGAAGGCCAGCAGCTTCATGCATGTGAACGACACCAACACACACACACACATAGACACACACACACACACACACACACACACACACACACACACACACACACACACTTAGCTTTTCTATGTTTGTGTGCAGTAACATTTACACCCGTTGGTTTATCAGATGATATGTTCATTGTCAGATGAATGAAATATTCCTCTCTCTTTTCTTTTTCAGGTTTCTCTATCACTTGTCTCTGCACACTATTTCAAGTCATTCTTTTGAGGACTTGAAAGGAGTCCAGAGGATGTAGGTATTACTTTTTCTCCCATGAAAAAAACTCTGATATATAGAATACAATGTGTTTTTTATTTCCTAACTTTGTGACTACACCTCATTAACAAAGCTAGTCATGGAAAAGGTTTCAGGATATGACTCCTTCACAGAAATAAGTCCCGGTGTTTGTACAGTCTGCAGACCAAACAGTGTTACATGTCAAAGGTCATGTTCTTTGGATGAATTTCATTGTTTTCTTTCTGCTCTGCACTCAGTGAGATTGCTCAGAGTGTAACTCTGGAAACCATTGAGACATTAGCGTTCAATAACCTGCTCAACCTCTCTGAAATGTAAGTCTTCTTCTATGATTATTTGAGCCAATAAAAAGTAAAGGTTACTGTAATACAATGGAGTTTCAACTAATGATTCATATTGCTTTTCAGATCAATCCAGAACACTAGACGTCTGATGCACATTGGCAGAAGGACATTTAACAATCTCCCCAAACTACATTACTTGTGAGGAACCTCAAGATACACAGTTTAAATGTGCATTGTTGTATTTCAACAATTTCAATTTTTACTCACTCACTCACTCACAAACTGACATGTTTTCCTTTGCCTTAACAGGAGCATCTCAAACACTGGGATAACAGTTTTTCCTGATATTACGTCCATTAATTCTCTTGAATCAGAGTTTATCTTGTAAGTACATCTGTTGCTAAAGTTTTACAGACTTGCGACCCATAAGAACAAAAAGCACATCACCTAAAACATCAAGTTGCAATGAACTGTCACGCTGTTGCAGGGACATCTGCGACAACCTGTATCTACTGGAAATACCTGCAAATGCTTTCACTGGAATGACAAAAGAATATGTTACAATGTAAGTGAAACAAATGAAACACTGTCAGTTGATATAAATGTTGGGCACTAGTAGTAAACAGTCATTTCTCACCTGCAATCATAACAATCTTGTGTCTGATTGCAGGAACCTGTACAACAATGGCATCAGGGAAATACATGACTACGCCTTCAACGGGACAAAGATAGATAAGCTGTATGTTCCCTTATTTAATTTTTCTGACTGAATAATACAAGTTGAGTTTCTTCCTCTCACAGCATCAAGCTTTGGCTGCATTACTCTGCATTTGATAATTTCAGGATATTAAAGAATAATCGAAACCTCAGAGTGATCCACAGAGATGCTTTCAAAGGAGCCACAGGCCCTGGAGTCTTGTAAGTGGTATTTTTAAAACCTCCTGAAACCCACTTAATGCAAAATTTATTTGCTTAAATTTATTGGGGACAGGAAGGAAGAGGATGTTTGTCCAACTGACCCTTCGAATCGTAGACTAACTCTTTAAGTCTTGATAGATTCATTGCTTGACGTCTGTGTCAAGACTCAAGAAAAGAACAAGATAATGCTTTATGCCTTGATTGCTCTCTAACTATAACTCCAGGTGTTTTGTCTGTATTTTGAGGACAAATGTTGGCTCCTTGATTAATAGATGGATTAAGCGGGTGCAGCATTATGATAGCTTCCTTAAACTGCTGGCCAACTCCTCTTTCTTTTTTCTGCCTCTGTTATTTGTTGCTGGAAGATAAAAAAGTCTTGACAGATTCATTGTTAGAAGTCTGTGTCAAGACTTGAGAGATGGCAGACAAGATAATACTTTATGCCTTCATCAGCTTTTCTCACCATCACTGAGAGAAATTACTTCTTGTGTACTTCTAAGATGTGAAATATCTAATAATAATAACAGTAGGTTTTATTTTAATGATGTATACTTGGATATATGTATGTGTGCAGCTCATGCAATCATATTGTTGTCTGTGTTATTTCACAGGGACGTGTCTGCCACAGCTCTCATGAAGTTACCTCCGCATGGACTGGAGTCTGTTCTGGTGTTGTTGGCCCAGTCGGCGTACGCCTTGAAGAGTCTGCCTCCTCTGGAGGGACTGTGGAGCCTCCGAGAGGCCCATCTCACCTACAACAGCCACTGCTGTGCGCTGCTGAGCTGGAACACCCACAGGTGACTCCCTCTGTGTATTTTACAGATTAATCAAGGATAGATTTGTTCATGGATTATCTCAGTAAACTCTGCCCCACTGCTGCTCCAGCTTTCAGTCTCTAGTCGAGTAGTTAAGTACAAAAAAAAGCAGAATCTTATTCAGAGAACGTACTAACTTTCTTATCACAATATAAAAGAATCATTTTGGACTGTGATATAAGCACAATACACAATAGAAGTACTAGTATTTCACAGATGCGTTTGTGTCTCAGATATGTGTCAGCCAGTGCTTATCAGGTCATATTCAAACAGTGGTGGTGACATATTTACATGATTCGCTTCCTTTAACTCTAGGGACTTTCCCATTAATCCTGCATGGAATAATGGCTCTACATACTGTGATGACAGTGACCCATCAGCAAGGTAAAACATTTCCCTGCCTCTGTAATGATTAAATTAGACTGTGCAGCCTTGGCAGTTGATGAAAATCGTCCATATTTGATTTTCAGTTGACACCAATATGCCACTTATGTCATTTGAGCCTTGAGTGCTTACAAAAAGATCTTTTTGCTGTAAACAGTTTGACTTTACTTAACAGAGGCCTGTGATACTGCTCACATCAGCTCTATATTCTGAATTCTTAATGAACCAAGCAGAACAATTTCCTTTTCTTCTCCTTAAAAAACAGGGTTCAGCAAGTTATTGGAGGTTCAGCAGATATGACTCTGATCATGGATCCACCAACATTTTCAGATATGGATCTGTTTGTGGAGGATGCAGGTTTTGGAGATGTGAATTTCCACTATCCAGAACTGGACTTCTGTCAGACAAGACCAACTCTGGTTTGCACGCCTGAAGCAGATGCCTTCAACCCCTGTGAGGATATAGCAGGTTTCAGTTTTCTCAGAGTTGCCATTTGGTTTATCAACATCCTGGCCATCACAGGCAACCTCACAGTCCTTCTGGTCTCCTTCACCAGCCGCAACAAGCTGACAGTGTCTCGCTTCCTCATGTGTCACCTGGCTTTTGCAGACCTCTGCATTGGGATCTACCTCCTCATGATAGCCACAGTAGACCTGCGCACACATGGCCACTACAGTCAGCATGCTATCGAATGGCAGACAGGGCCTGGCTGCAGTGCTGCGGGCTTCCTGTCTGTGTTTGGTGGGGAACTGTCCGTCTACACCCTTTCCACCATCACCCTGGAGCGCTGGCACACCATCACCAATGCTCTGCAGATAGAGCGCCGTCTGGTGCTCACGCAGGCGGCGAGCATAATGGCGGCCGGGTGGCTCATCTGTCTGGGGATGGCGATGCTGCCCCTGGTTGGTGTGAGCAGTTACGCCAAAGTCAGCATGTGCTTACCCATGGACATAGAGACTCCTCTGGCTCAGGCCTTCATCATAATCATCCTGCTCTTCAACGTGGGCGCCTTCCTTGTTGTGTGTGTTTGCTACGTGCTGATCTATGTGGCTGTAAAGAACCCCGAGCTGCCCAGAAGAAGCGCCGACACCAAGATGGCAAAGCGCATGGCCGTGCTCATCTTCACAGATTTCCTCTGCATGGCTCCCATCTCTTTCTTTGCCATCTCTGCTGCGTTCAAGGTTCCCCTCATTACAGTTACAAACTCCAAGATTCTGCTGGTCCTCTTCTTCCCCATCAACTCTTGTGCCAACCCCTTCCTTTACGCCATCTTCACCAAGGCGTTCAGAAAGGATGTATATCAGCTCATGAGCGCCATGGGCTGCTGTAAGAGCAAGGCCAGTGTTTACCGCATGAAGGCCTACTGCTGTGACAATGCAATCAAGAGCAACTTGGGATCCAATAATAAAGGCTCAGGAGTGAGACTGGCTGCGATGGCAGGGCAGAGCCGTCACCTGAAAGAGGAGGGGGAGCTCACCTGAAATAATAAGAGATGCAAAACTCTTTTAGACTGTTAATAGGACAAGAATTGGACAAGAAAACTGAGGGAAAACAATTCTTAATGGGAGGAAATCATCCACTTATAGGCATCAAACATGTTGACACTGATGACACCTTTCATTCTGGAGTGCTGAAGATCCGTATCTTTTTTTATTAGAAAATAGAAGAAAAGCTTCATTAGTTAACTCTGAAAACTCCAATGAATTAAAAAAAAAACAGATGAGGTGATGCTGCTACTGCATCTAGTGCTTTTTCTTATCAAGTCTGATATCACATCAATCCCCTGTAGGCCCTTTTTAAAAGGAGACATGTTGACTGGTCATAACAGGAAAATTACAAGTTAAGGAATAACACTGATGATGATTCTGTTCAATTAAGTGTCACAGTAAGTCAAGAAACTGGTAAATCTTAATGTAATGGAGCCATCACTCATGATATTATTGTAGTTTTTCTGCTTATCACATGCCAAAAAGTCTCCTATTTAAAAGGCATATAAATAGAAATCTAGAGAAGAAAACTATAGTTTTCTAAATGGATCCAATGGTTCATGGAAGATCAGAAATTGAACTTTCAATCTCAATATTTAATTGAATGAGCTCTGAAGGGATTGAATTTGGAAACTACAATCCCGTGATAACTGAAGACTGTTCATCGACTGATTGTGTGATGAAGTAGAAAGCTCCAAAACAATGAATGGTACTGAATGGACCTCGGGGTGAGAGTGAGCATCACCTTCATCGTACTTTCATCTTCAAGCAGTTGTTTTATTAGTTAGCACTGAAAAACAAACCACGGTTGCCTCTGTCAATTAATCTCTACCCTGTTATTCATTTATGTAAATTAACTGTTTATTGGATGAGTTATGGGTTTTCTAAATTTATAATCTATCTGTTCATGTTGAAAGTGTAGTAGTCAGAGTTGACCACTAGGTGGAGTAGTTGGGAAAATAACTTCGCCAGCTGAGTTTTTCTTTTAGGCTTTTTTGAGACTGTGTAACTTAAAATAATACTTGTGCATTGTGCTTGTCATGAGGTAATATTTGTAATGTAATATTTTTCTGTCCCAAAAAGGAAAATAAGAAAAAAAAGATATAGTAGGAAAAATTTAAAAAACTCATGCAAAAAAGGCTTTCGTCGTGTGCGTGTGTGTGTGTGTGTGTGGCTCCGTGTGTGTGTTGATTTCCCGCAGGATTGTGTCTCCAGTCTCTCCGTGTCAGTCCCGCCTCCGTGGATCCTCCTCTGACGTCGGGAAAAGTTTTTTTGTGTGTGTGTCTCAGCTGGATCAGATCTGCTCCTCGCAGAAGCTGAAGTGAAAGCTCTCTGCTCTGGTGATGGTGGATATTATCAGGGGATAAAGTGTGAGAATACAGGAGTTTTCAGTGAGTCTCTCCTGGCTGAAAGCAGCACTGAAGACCTGCTCATGGCAAAGACAACTACTGCAAACTGCCTGGCTGGAGTTTTCCTCTGTGCAGCGACTGTAGCCGTGATTGTGTGGAGTCCAGTCAGCGGTGAGTTGTTTGTTTTCTGGGAGGTTACATGACCCTCAAAGTGGATCTGAGGCTCAGCTTCATCTAAAGTTCAGCAGCTCTGTTTTCTGCCATGATCAACTGCAGCTCGAGTAGATTTAAAAACTCCTAAATATTTCTGTATAGACTCACAGAAAGTTCTTATAAAATGAAGTCTGAATATGTTTCATAGCAATAACTTGAATCTTACAGTCGCTTCTTTTTCATTTCATATAACTTCTTTGTAATCTTTTTAACTGAAGTCATAAAATGTGGTTCATTCAGTTCTGTTGACACAAAATGCCAATCTGAGCCATGGTCGATGGAAACATTCATGGGATGTTTTTATTTTCACTATTTCACTATTCATGCCTTTGTAGAAAAAAAAAATTGATGCTCAAAGTTGTAAAAATGTTCTTTACTGCAGTCAAAACTGATGAGTGCTGAAATGAGGATTAATCAATCACAGATATTTCATTTTCCTCAGAAAAAAAGTTTTGATAATCAATTCATTGCTTAAGTTATTTTATAAGCACATAGTAAAAAAAAAGCCATTGTTTGTATCATTTTAATAAGATAAGATATGATGAGATAAACTTTTATTCATCCCACAGTGGGGAAATTATTAAAATAATTAGAATATTATTAAGTTTTGAGTTTTTGGTTGGACAAATCAAGCAATTAGAAGACATCAGCTTGTCAGTGATTATAATGATTATTATTAATATTTTAATGATGATCACTTATCTTACAAAACGATATAGAGATAAATTGATTGTGAAAATAACTGTGACACTTTCAAAATCTTTGAATACAACTTTATGATGAACACATGTCTTGTTCTGTCACTTGTCACTGGATGCTTATCATCTCAGACCTCAACATCCAGGTAGAACATTGTGCTTCTTTGGTGTAAACCAGATTTTTAAGTTGTATTATTCAGTATGCTGCTGCATCAGCCAGTCAGTATAAGATATATCTCTGTAAACAGGTCAGCATTCGAGAAGCCGGCTCTACCGTCCCACCAGGACCTCTGAGCCTATTGTGATACCGGGACGTGCTTCAAGGGTTTATCTGACCCCAGATCAGCTCAGGCGGCTGCACTTCAAGCCCACCGGCGGCACCATCCAGCTGTCAGAGGGCCATGAAGCGAAGTTCAACTGCTCCATCGACATCCCCGACGCCAGGCTGGAGCCCACCATCGTCTGGGTGAAGAACGGCCAGGACCTGGCAGGAAACGCACCGGTGGTTATCAACGAGCTCCAGACCATCACAGACGGGGTCACGACTCTCTTCTCCACTGTCAGGTATGTAAAGCATGGAGGTGAAAAGTGATTATTGATCTGGCTGATTACATTATACTGATTACCTCATGTACTCTATTACAGCATTAACCAAGTGCAGAGGTCGGATACTGGGGAGTATCGCTGCAGACTGAGCATCAACAGCAGGATGGTCGAGTCTCAGCCAATCATCATCGAGGTGGAAGGTGAGTTTCAGCATCATGCAAACATTGGGTGCTACTTGGGTCGTCCACATTTTTCACGACACTGTCACACATCTTTGATTGGTCTGTAGGTCTGCCGACGTTTATCCATCAACCCGAGGACAGGAACGTAACAAGAAGCACACCTTTCATACTGACATGCGAGGCGGTGGGGCCCCCAGACCCCGTTCAAATCCGCTGGCTCCGTGATGGATTACCTGACAGCGACTTTCACAGTTCTCCCAGCAACTACTCTGTGTCAGGTGAGACACCAAACACACAGTTGAGTTTTCTTTATCGCTCTTTCTCATACATACTTTCTCAGACATACAGTGAATGTGTGTTTCACAGTGATTCGCCTTCCTCTTGTCGCCTGTTCCTCTTGAGGTGGTAAAATCCCCTATAAAGAGAAGTGCCATTCCTTGCCTTTCTCCTAAAGCGTCATCCAGTGAACAATCATAATAAGACTCAGCAAGAATCTGAATGACACCTCGAATAAGACAGAAAGAAGCTGAAGATGTGCTTTGTGGTTTATCACACTAACATGAGATTCATACTTTGTTCCTTTATCAGTCTGAGATGTGCTGGAGGAGCTGCCGAAGTAATTTCCTCTGGTGGAAAAATGTTCTTTCTTTAATTTAAAAGTTGTCCTGAAAGGTCTGTGTCATCTGTGTCAAAGCATTGAAAGTGCTTTTTGATCAAACTCTATTTGTGGGTTTGTTTTTTTCCTGAATGGCAAAAGTAAAGAGAGCTTTTGTTTTTACTGGAAGAACCTGTGGTTTGTATAAAAAGTTGTAAAAGCAGTTTACCAGAATTATCACACAAGCTACAGCTTATTAAGCCAGTTCATTTATTTCACTTTGGTGAACTTCTTCCTGTAACTGAATACGGAAACATATAAAGGGGCATGTGGCAGTGTGATAATGGTGACAGAGAGTGGAGTGGGTCTCACTCAGCTAGCATCACTTTGTTGGTGGTTTCTATTCTGCCTCTTCTCTGCTGCCTCAGCGTCTCTACTCTGCTTACTGCAATGAGATTTATGGCCCCCGCTCAGTGTTGCTGGGGCCCCGTGCTGCACTGCTGAATGGTTAACAGCGGTCATTCACGCGTGGTCACTGGGTTTTGTGACGTGTGGGGGATAACAGTGGAAAAGCAACACTTTCTGTAAGGCTGATTAACGCAATAGTTTGACATTTGGGAAGTATAATCACTCTTGTCGAGAGTTAGATGGCGTATATGTCTATATGAGCCAGTGGGTGGTTGGCTCTGTCCAAAGGTAACTAGGCCACAAAGACTCAGAGTCATGGCCAAGAAAAGGGATAGTTTGACACTTCTGTGCTAGTTGGTTGGATTTTATTACCTTTGAACACAGCTAGGCTGGTTGTTTTCCTCTTGAGTAGAAACAATTTTTACATCTAATTTTTGGCAAAAGAGCACAAAGTGTAAATTTGAACTGTTGCTTTAAAATGGGGCTCCAACCAAAAGTCCAAGCTGAAATATCCAAATTGCTTACTTTGTCCAATCAACAGCCCAAGAACCAAGATATTTATTTTAATAACACAGAGGAATAACAAAACCAACAAACATTTCCATTTGAGAATAAAAAAAAAACAGTGACGTTTTTTAAAGTTTTGTTATATATTTACTAGTAATCCATTATTAAAGTTAACGTCAAAGTCAGCTTTATTACTTTTCATGAACATTGTTAATGTAAAACTCAAGTCTAGTTATAATAAGATCAGCTCAGGTTTGAGTTTTTTTTTTCACTTTATACTCTAAGATGAAACTGGCATTTTTTGGAAATGACCTAACATTAAATTTAGAAAAACTGGAAGAGTTGTTGGCAAAATGTCTTCAAACGTGGACTCTCCGTTTGTGGCCTCGGCTGCCTGCTTCTTGTAAGCAAACATTTGTTATTAGAAGCATAACCTTTCTGCTCTGCGTATTGTAACCCTTCATTTTCAGCTCGCCGCAGGCTCCTGCTGCAGCCGCCCGAAGCCGAGGGGTTAAAGGTTCAGCGCTGTGCTTTGGTCCAACATGTGCAAGGTCCTGGGCAGTAAGGGGATGGGGGGCTGCACAGGGAGCCTGTTCGGGGGTTGGCTCCGGGGACAAAGACCTCATTCACAGGCCGGCCCACTACCCTGCAGGGAGGGGCTGGACACAGAGGCTGGCAGGCTGCAGGCTACCAGAGCTCTGTGCAAGACCAAATATTGGAACAACAAAACAGTGTAAACCCACTCTTGTGTATACTCACCTCATGCATACTATGAGTGTAAGGCCCCTCTTTCCACTGGATAGCATGATATCATTGCAATGCTTTTGTTATGTGGAGTGCTGAATGATTGTTCTTGTATTTTAGGACAGTCATTAGCATGCGTTTTTCATTGCTTGAAATCACAGTCTTATAACATCTTAAAAGGTTGATGGGGATTTAAATGTTGTCATGGAAAACCTTCTTATCCACATGTCATTATTTAATCTGCAGCATGAGATTTGGTTTATGGTGACAAGGTGGACAGAGGTTTGGCGCTTCAGCTTTGGAAATGCAAAAAATGACTGACAGTCCAAATGTGGTACACTCACTCAAGTCTTCAGCTAAGTTGTAACCTGAGAGCAGTTCAGCTGTATTTGCTGCCCGAATTTAAAAATGGAAAAATAACAGAGAAATCTCAGGCAGCTCAGTAACCTGGAACACTTCCCTCTATAATTTCATGTTTCCATTTGAGTGGCAAACCCATCTATTTTTTCGACACTGTTTTTTTGTTTTGATTTACTTGCCAAGTACAGTGAAAGCAGAAATGCCAGTGATTGAACTTTATTCATTTCCCTTTTCCAAAAAATATATGACCTTAGAATAATGTGTGTGTTTAATGAGCCATGAGCTTGAGATACCTTCTGCCAAATCTTTTTGCCTTTTACCTTAAATAGATACCAAAGACTGTGTGGTGAAGGATCACTTTATGAAACCACCCAGGCAGCATAATCCACATCTCTGTTGTCATATATTAGTACAGTATTGTGGAAACCAAAATACTGCTAAATACATGCAAACACATGCTTCCATGTTGCTCTGTAACCTGCCTCATAGCTCTGTCAGAAGCAGCCATACTACTCACTGTATATGGACGTGTGCTGCACATGCAATTCGAGTAGATTTTGTGGACATTATGAGACTTTTTCCTGGCATCATTTTGACATGACCATAACCACAAAAAGCAAGTAACAAACTATATGCAGCAAAGCTTTGACCTGACGAGACTTCAGACTCCAAAGATAGAATTTTTTAAGGTGAGGTGTTATAACATTTAGTAGCTTGACTTTTTATTTCTAGTTATATAAGAAGGGCCAGTTTCATGTGGGACGACCTGCTCAGTGGCCCTCTGTCCCGGCTGCCTGTTTGCCATTCACTTTGAAATGAGGCATGTGGTAATTACGTTTGCACAGCTTGGCTGGAAATGTGCTGATGTTTTCGCATATTTCTCTCCGAGCTTAAACATCAGTTTTGTTGTGCAATTTTGATCCATGTGGTGCAATATTTTAGATGTTTTTTCCGCTTGACTGTAACTTATATGAATGATGTAATCCGACCTATTTTTATGTAAGGTTCTATATTTGTGCAGACAAACATACTGCAGGTTCAGTGTTTGTGTGAAAAGTAAAGCACTCTTTACTCTGGTGCTCTTAAGCAGGGGAAAGCAAACTTATGGGTCCGTGATATTCTGCAGAATGTAAACAAAACATCCAAAGTCGTCTCTTACAGGCCGCCCTGTGATTAGCTTTGTGGAGAGGTTTCCGAGATCGAGACACTGGAAAACAGAGCACAAAAGGGACATTATTTAGCAGCTGTCCCAGTCCTATTCTAACTGGCCAGATCTGATGCTGCTGAAAGACGGGAATTGTGCATGCAGGAAAACGCAGCAGACGCAAGGATAGTTACCACACTACATCACACTGGAGAGGCTCAGGCTGAGCTTACTGCATGAGGCAAAGCGGTGAGAACTTCTGAGGTGTCATAAAGAAGTGAGTCACTCCCAAATGTGTTTTCATGGTACCGCTTTCAGTCTTGCTTCTCCATTGAGGCTGATGGCACTTTCTTCGCCCCCAGAATCACCTTTTGAAAGAGAACTCAATTTGTCCAAATGTAGAACTTGGTGAGGTTGTATTTGGCTGGCTTGTGCTTAGGATATTTGCCTGGAGTTGAAAGATAACGCCTGATTTGTCCAAATATTCAGCATAACTATCTCGACCTTGAGGATTGGTTGTTTTTAATTCATACTGCAATCAAAGAGCTACAATGTCCTCTCCACTGTGTCAACTGCAGGTGTGGACAAGTACACTCAGTTCAGCTGTGAAGCCTACAACAACAAGGGTGTCACCACCTCCAGGGAAGCAAATATCAACATCAAAGGTAGAACTGAGTCTTTCTGGGCCTGTTGGACATTCCAAGAGGTTTTTATGCTCTGACCATATGCCTCCATGTTAGGGAGTTAATGCACGTTTTTATGGTGTTTTGCAGTGCCTCCCAGCCCTGTGTCTGATGTTACTGTGACGGAGAGGCAGTCCAATAAGTTGATGTTGAGCTGGAGCCCTGGACATGATGGTTTCTCTCCACTAACCACATGCCACATCAGGGTAAGCCCCCCATGTCCGTGCACATAGCACTGCTAACACGCTTAATGTTCTCAGATTGTTCTTAAGGTGTTCTTTGTTCCATCTAAGGTTAAAGAAGTGAGTCGGAGGAAAGGGGAAGTGATGACCACCCGGTTCATCAACGTCACAGTGCCGCCTTTCCAGTATGAAGTCCCAGGGCTGCAGGCCATGACGTGGTACAATATGAGTGTTTCATGCAGCAACGAGGTGGGAGCCTCTCCTGTCAGCATGTGGATCCAGAGCAACACCACGGAGGGAGGTGTGTGAGCGCAAAAATTTGTAGGTTGGAATATTTTGCAGCTGGCGATACATCAGCAAGTTTGGAATGCACTTGCAGCAGATACATGGGAAAACAATCCAAAATCTAATCTCAGCACATCGGCATTTTTCTAGCTGTTTGAACTAAGAAGGAGGAGACTGTGCCTTAAACACCACCTTGTCTATTTACTTACAGTATAAGTTATGCTCCTGACTCCCTCTCATCATAACAGATTCCTGTTTCAAGAACGCAGTGCTATGTAATTAGCCGACTACTTTCACATCCAAAATGTGTAAGCCTCCTTGCTGTAGCAGAGTGCAATGACTGGAATTTACGGAAGTTACACAACTACCTGCTCAACTCACAGCACAAGTCAAAAAGTGACAAAAATGGCATATCCGCTAAATCTCTGTAGTGTTCCTGAAGGGTCACATAGGAAATAGGAGTGGTCTCACTGAGAAAACACCAAGTTCTTACTGGGTGGAGCTGCTTTCAATTTCCTTCCTAAAGTCACCACAGGGGATATTTTAGTTGAAAGATTTGATATGCTGTGCCAGGAAGTGACCACATACCAAACTGTAATCAAAGATTTCAATGGAAGTGGGCGGCTTAACTTTCTCTTTTCCATTTCTGTTTTACAGGCTGGAATGTCATATGAAGTCTCTTGATTTAGTTACCGCTCTTGGTGATGTCTTAATCTATCTGTCTCCTATTCCTATTCACATTCTCAGTGCCATCGGTTTATCCCAGAAACGTCAGTGTACAGCTGAACGAGTCCTGGCTGGTGATCAGTTGGAAACCTCCCCCAGATGATAAGATAAATGGCATCCTGCGTGGTTATGATGTCATTGTCAGACATGGCACACAAGTAACCAAGGTGAGCTTGTCGGCAACACGGTAATGAAAGATTTAGCCTTTTGCTTTTACTGTTATTCTTTTCTGTGAATAGATTCTTATTGTGTTTTTCCTTGTTTATATTATGGCCATGATATCTTAATATTAACAAAATAAAAATTAGATAGTAAATAGAAAAAAAGGGAAAGAAAAGACATACATTGAAACAGACCTAACGATTTTAATCCCGCTGATTTGGCGACACCCATGGCTGTCACTGGTAACAACAATGGAAGTTCAATACAACTCCATTCAAAAGTGGCAAATACAAAACATTTCCTGTGACGGCTTCACAAAAAAGCTGGTGAATCATGGTGTGGCAACAGCAAAAGGATATTTGCATTAGCAGTAATTTAATACAGCTCTGATCAGGTGTAAAGAGTGTAAACAGTAATGAAGGATTACTTACATGCGTCATTTTTTGTTGTTGTGAATCTGTCATGCATGTGAAATTATCCAATTTATGTACTACAGGAGACACATGCGCACATGCCTAATGATTATGTTATTGCAATAGGTAGTAGTTAAAACCTTATCTAATTTACCAAAATGTTTTTTTATGGATATACTATACATATGCACATTATTACATATACACGTATATAAATAGAACACATATACCCAGTTGTAAACTCATGTGAAATATGAGCACCAAATTTATACAGACAGCACCAATGGAAAACTGAAACACAAGTTGTTAAAGGGCTATTTGTAATTTAACTACAACTAGCTCTGCATCTAAAAGGAAAGTGTATGTTTTGCTGCTGCGCTTTAACATCCCACTCTTGCCATTTACATTATGGTGTTTTATGATCCAAGTGTTGTTGTTTTATCTGCTTTTTCCTGTTAAGCACTTTATAATCTTGTTAAGGAAAATGTAATATAAATAAAATGTTTTATATTATTATTACATGTCTGTCCAGACATTAAAGGGCAATGGTGCCATTCCTGTACATACAGTACATGTCCTCCCCATCCCCACTGTATTTTTTATATCAAGTAATATGAACAATAGTCATGTTATCATAGAGCTGGTGTGTTGTTTTTTTTTTTAACATTTCTGATAACAATGAGTCATGTGTGACAAATATGAAAGGAATGACTCTTGCATATTGGGAATATGTAATCCTCCCCTTTTCCTGTCTACTGAACCACAGGTCAGCTTCCACATTATCTGTGAACAACAGTTATTCCACTCCTCTCAAGAATCCACAAGGCGGAGAAAGTCATTTACGACAAGTGCCTTTTTTTAGATACACTCTAAGAAATAGCACAGTTTGGTTTAATGACAACCTTCCTAACTTTTTGTAAACATCGGACTCCCGACGCTTTATTCCATGATGCTGTTTGTGCATCACAGTGCTTCTGTTCCTGCATTAGTTCACTCGAGTACAATAGCGCGTTTCCTGTCCTTCCTGTCTGTGTTGTAGTTCAAGGAAGCTGATGGTGTGAAAACTGGTATTCAGTGTTTTTCTTGGTTCAGCATGTGGCCCTGAGTCATCACACAGTGAACAGAATATGAATGCAACGGGATGTGTAGCATAGGCCCACATATTCTTATGCGTCGTCCAGTCAGTTGCTGATGTCATGATACACAAAGGCTTTGTAACAACAGCGGTGACTGGAAATGTGCACAAAGGCAACTTGTTTAATCCTCAGACTCACCTGTTCAGTAGTTAAAATAAAGGAATTATTTTCAAATTAGAGGAATATTCTGTGTTTCACAGTAGCAGTTTGTGAGGTTGATTCCCCCAAAATTTGTTGAGGATTTGCTGTTGTGAGAACATTTTACCACATGTTGCCCTCTGTTTGGTGCCACAGACATGATAGACCGTTAATCATGGGGTCAGCGTTCCGACTGTCAGCACATTGGTAAAGCACAGGAACCCCATGCTACGGTGTGGTGTTGTGAAATATCGGGCTATGTCTGTCACATGTTCCCTCCCATTGCAGCACATGAGCTTATCCAGAAAGTTAGTCTCCTTCCCTTTTCTTGTGTAGAGAGTTACACTATATACGATAATCCTGAGTATACAGTTCCCTAGAATTTTCCAAAAAGTTTTCATATTGTAAGTGACGGAATGAAAACGCCTTTAATCGACTTTTTAAATTGCATTTCTTGTGTAGCTTTTGAGTGGGAAGGACAAAAAAGGAGACTGGAGAGTGAAAGAAAGAGCATGACATGCACCACAGTTGTCAAGCTGTGATGTTGCACAAATGTACAAGATGTTCCTTTGCATGTTGTCCACCCCCTCAAAATACTGTCTCTTTTCATGGACTTGAAAATCTGCTTGCCTTTCAATGTAATGACTAAACTTACTGTGTCAGTAAAATGTCATAAGTTCTTCTAACAGTTTGAACTTTCTCTCCACAAAGACAATGATTAACCAATAAACATGTCTTTAAGAGAAATCTACTTATGACACTAGACCAGACGTATTGAGTTGATCTTTGTTGTGTCATTTCAGATCCACAGAAACACCACCGTGGCCTTTGTAGAAGTGCAGGAATTCAACTCAACCTACAGTGTGGAGGTGGCTGCATGCACGCAGGCAGGGAGCGGCATGGTCAGCCCGCGAGTCTGGCTCTTTGTGCCAGAGAACAGTAAGCTGCTCTATTGATTTATCTCCTCATCTCATAATCTGGCTGACATAGTTCAGCTGATTTATTGCACCATACTAGAATAACATTGCTGTACTATGAATAGATGCAGTACTTTTCAAGGCTTTATCCAGTATTTTTAGCCACACTAGTGGTGCAGCTCCAGGGTAAATATGGTAATCCATCAGTCAACTACTTTGGTCCTGATTGAAATCTTAACTATTGGATGGAATGCCGTGAAGTTTTGTACAAACATTCATGGTCATCAGAGAATGAACTGTAATAAATTTGATTCCCCAAACTTTCATCTAGTGCCATCAGATAAAAATTCGAACTTGTCCGGTATTTATATATACCAGCAAAACTAACAACATTCCCATCGTTTGGTGCTAATTAGAAAATGCAAGCATGCAAAGCTAAACTAAAATGGTGAACAATGCAAACATTCTTTTGTCTGTAAGCATGTTAAAAAGCTGATGTGCATTAAGATTCACACTGGAATCACTTATCTATGGACATGTTGCTATAATCAATGTATACAAACTTGAGCTAACACAATGTTGAAATATCCCATTTGTTGTGGTAAAGTAATTCTGTTAACTTAATGAATATTGGATTTTTGCATATTTTATTTTCTGAATGTTGTTTTTCCAAACATTAATCACCCTTATCATTTCTTCTTCCCATCTCAGAGTCAGTCTTGTCCCCATCGTCCAGCCCTGACACCGAGGTTCCAGACTCTCTCTACGTTGTGCTGGGCGTGGTGTGTGGCTTCTGTCTCCTGATGCTTATCCTCTCGGGGGCTATCTATGTACGCAACAGGACCTCTGACTCTTGCTTAGGGTATGCTGACTATCTTTCACCTTCTGTGCAAACACTGTTGATTTAATTACCACCCTCATTCCAAGTTTGGTTGTCTTATCATTGAAGTTGCACTGGATTTGTGACCCATTTGTCTGCGTGCTTGATCTTTATTCTTATTTAAAAACATAAAAGATGTTGATGTTGTAGATCATTTTTTATTTTTACGTTGGGATGTCGTGTCCCCTTTCTTCAGGGGCATGTTGTAGTAGGACTTCAGAAGCTGAAAACTTCCGGCCTCTGTTAATATACTGCTTTTGCTTCCTCTTAATCACCACCATCTGCACCTGAGGCCAGTAATAAGTGTGCAGCTGGAAATATGGACAACAACCAGCTGTTAATGCTCTGGAATTCATTATTGTGAAGTATGTGACTCAGTGTTCCCAGTCAGGATATGGACAGGAATGTGTCACAGGCTGGAGCTCAGATAGGAAAACAGAATCTGATAAGTCAGAAGGCTTCCTCGCTGTGACCGGCTCTTCAGTCTCGGCCTGTGTGTGTGTGTGTGATTACCAAGCTGTAATGACGTTAGTGAGAGGTTTTGTTCAGCATTCCCTGTGTTTTCTCTGTTTCCCTGTCTCCCCCTGCAGGCGAGTGTTTGGAGGTAGAGAAAAGCTGCAGCCTGTTGTTCAGTACAAACCACAAAGATCCTACAACCGGTCGGCCGTCGGAGTCACACGTATGTTCTTGAATATTACTGTGGGAAATTATCATGTATGAAGACATTTATGTTGTCCTGCTAAAGGCAGTGCTCAGTAACTTGAATGGGTCCTATGTGCAGTTGGGAACCTCGGTGTTAGTGATGAACTCCAGGCCAAACTTCAGGACGTGATGGTCATGAGGAACTTGCTTTCGATAGGGAAGGTTCTTGGAGAGGGTGAGTAAATGGTTTCATTTTAAGAACTGTAATGCATGAGTAGCACTCACATCCACATTATTGTATCGAGATTGATATAGAAAATACTCTGCAGAGTGTGAAGTATTTATAATTTGCTTTCATTTAATCAGGTGAATTTGGCTCCGTGGTGGAGGGACATTTAAAACAACCCGACGGAACATCAGAAAAAGTTGCTGTGAAGACAATGAAATGTGAGCTTTCTTTTACTACAGGACATTCTTTGATCATCTCTAAACTATTAAACAACTTGAAGATAACTTTCCACTCTTTCTTCAGTGGATAGCTTCTCTCAAAGGGAGATTGAAGAGTTCCTGAATGAGGCGGCCTGCATGAAAGATTTCAACCATCCTAATGTCATCAGACTGCTCGGTAGGCCATATTGTAGAATCCCGCCTCTCAGTTCCCTGGTCCATTTTTATTTGCACAGCCTTACATTATTTGTTTGTATGGACTTGTCCTCTTAAGGTGTGTGCTTGGAGGTAGGCTCAGTACATTTTCCCAAGCCCATGGTCATACTGCCATTCATGAAATATGGAGATCTGCATAGCTTCCTGCTGCGCTCACGCCTGGGAGAGAATCCTTTGGTAAGAGTTCAGCAAAACACTGAAATACATATAATATTATTAGACTAAATATTATTAACTCATAACTGTTATCATGTTTTGTGTGTGTTTTTTTACACAGTTCTTGCCCACTCAGACTCTCCTGAAGTTCATGGTTGACATTGCTTTGGGTATGGAGTATCTCAGCGGTCGTAACTTTCTGCATCGTGACCTGGCGGCTCGCAACTGCATGTAGGTCGCAATCATTTTGTGTGAGCACTTATAGATCAAGGAAGGTTTTTCTGATTTGCTTTATCTGATTTTTTTTTTTAATCTTACAGGCTGCGTGATGACATGACAGTGTGTGTAGCAGACTTTGGGTTATCTAAGAAGATCTACAGCGGAGATTATTACAGGCAGGGCAGAATAGCTAAAATGCCTGTGAAGTGGATTGCAGTAGAGAGTCTGGCAGACAGAGTTTTTACTGTAAAGAGTGATGTGGTAAGTGCCTCCATCTGCTCCTGTCTTTTCCATACTGTGTGTCATTAGTTATTGCATGTGAATATGTGTCAGTCAAAAAGTACACTGCATCGCTTCCAGTAAATGGCTTCTCTTTTGCTCATCACTGTCTGTTGTATTACAAATTGATTTCAAAACCATTTGTATGAGATCAACCCCGAGCAGTCAGCTGAGTTTAAACAGAATTAATTACTCAGACTTCCTCTTAAGGATGTGGCGAAGATTTTGTTTTGTTTTTGAAATCATAGAATTCTAGACAGTCTTTCACACATCATTCATCAATGTGTGGTCATTTTTAGAAAGTTTTATTTTTTCACAATTTTTCCCTGCTTTTGCAATTTAAGGATTCTAATATGAATTCTGAATTGTCTCATGAATAACAAAAGCTGTCGTTTGTGAATGGGGACTGGGAAAAAGATATGGTTATTCTCCCATCCTGTAAGATAAGAATGAAATCTGAAAATGAATACATTAACAATTCACACAATTTTGTAGTGGACTGCAAATACAAATGCAGATGATCCTATTGAAATCATTTTTAGTACAGGCTTAACTTGGGATATATTATTCTGTGGTGTGCACTGCAATTTTTTCAAATGATGAAATATCAAAATCGAAATCAATGCTCTGTGCTTTGCAGTGGGCATTTGGCGTTACTATGTGGGAGATTGCTACACGAGGCATGACGCCGTACCCCGGGATCCAGAACCACGAAATTTATGACTACCTTCTGGAAGGACACAGACTGAAGCAGCCAGCAGACTGTTTGGATGAGCTGTGAGTGTCGTCTCTTCTTGATACAACTGTTACACTACATACTTTTTTCAGTTCATTTTGGCTTACATCCCATCTGGCAAACAACGTAACTGAAACACACATTTAAACCTGGACCACTTTGCTCACCATAGCCATCTGTGGTGAAATTAGAAACTGAATATGAAAGGCTCATGTTATTTCCTTTTTTTTTACCTGTGTCTAGGTATGAGATCATGTACAGCTGCTGGAGGGCCGATCCGCTGGACCGACCCTTGTTTATCCAACTGCGAGAAAGGTTGGAAAAGCTCACAGAAAAGCTCCCAGAGTCTTTCAGCAAGGACGATATCATTTATATTAACACTAGCTTTCCTGAAGAGGACCCTGATGGAGAACCGCTTCCTGTAGAGCTTCCAGTCTTCAACTCATCACCTTCCTGCAGCCATCAGGCAGCAGAAAATTCAGTAGTTACTGCGGACATCCATGGAAGCCTGGAGGATGAGGAAGATGAGGACAATGATCGTTATGTGGTGGTGATCTCTGATTTCTCCCTCAGATCTCCTGCAGCGGACACTCCTCTTTTGTCAAGTGATGCTTTAAGTCGAGCAAATGGAAACATGGTTACTGATGCGTCAGAAATGGAACACCGCTCACGAGACACTTCTTTCCTGCTGTAAAGATCGGTACTCAACAGTTTCAAACTGTATTAAAACTGTCACCATGATTCGTCAGTACTAAATGTTATGCCTTGTTGCACTGGGAGCACCTTGAGATTTCCTGATGTGGACCTTCTGTAGTATTTTTTACTGTATATAAGCAGTTTATGCTTTACATGGCCAGCCTACATGTCAGTGTTAAGAATGTTGTCTATGTGTGTCAGCATCAAACATGTTCGTGCATGTGTTCCATAAGCTTAAGATACACTGAACTGTGAAATTGTTTACTGTATTGATTTTTGTGTTGTGATGTAAATATAGAAATGTACACAACATTTATAAAGTGATCTTATATAATGTAAAGATGCATGATTTTTTTTCATGACTGCATTAATATTTTCACAGATTCCCTCACATCGGTGACAATGATTATACTATCATGTAAATCTAATTAGTGCTAAAAGTAAAAAGTATTAGCTGTAACAATGGAAAAAAAATACATCAAAAGAGCTGCACTAAATGTTAAAAAAAATTTAATTCAGGCCTAATCAATTATCACAAGCAAAAGTTTCTTATTGATGCATAATCTCATTCTGAGAAGTAAGGAGCTAAGTTTAGTAGTGGAAGAAGTACTCTAAGTCTTAAGCAAAAGAAACAAATACCACAGTGTAGAAATACTTAATCACAATTAAAAGTTCTGCATAAAACATCCTAGGGGTAGGGTCTGAAGAAAAAAAAACATTGAGATTTATGAGCCTCAAACACATAAATAATACATTAGTAGGAGAGCTGCCATAACTTGGAATCAGTTTTTTTTTTCTAGTTACAAGAACAAGAATGAGTGATAACAGATCGACCCGCCTCCGGAATCTGCACTGGCACTGGCAAAGACATTAAACATGGATGATCTGGAGACTTTGCCCAATTAAGGTCCGGAGTCTACCTTCTTCTGGATTAAACAAACAGCAGCCTACAAGACCAGAAGGTAAGAAGATGGGAATACTTTCCTCCCTTAATCTGCTGCTGCTAGATAGTCTACAGCAGCCTGATGCTATTTGATGAATTGTCCTGTAGTTCCTATTGGAGAGGCACAGTCAATTGTATGGCTCAGTCAGGTCTATTTGTCAATGAGAATAAAACAGACCTCTGATTGGTCCATAAGATACCTGTCAGTGAACAAAAGTGTCAACAGTATGTCATAGAAGTTTTTTTTGCCCAGCTGTTTAAGATAAGAGCCCAACAGTCTGTACATATGATGTCTGTGATTTAAGGAGCTTTTTCCAGCATGAAATGAATTCAAACATATTAGTGAGAACTGAAATCTTAAATGAGCCTGTGGGGTCAGATCTCAGGACTTTGAAGCGCCAGCAAATTTAACTATATTCTGCCATTTGTTTTTGCTGTGTTTGAACACCAATTGCTTACCTACTAGAACTTAACATGGAATTCACTGCATCATTATCATATTTTATGCGAGCTTTGAACACAAGATTAAAGCTAATCGGACCTCCGCTCTCTGTCCATGGTGCTGAAATATGATCCAAAATAGATGTGAAGACAGACACTTTCAACATGGCTGAGGTCACAAGTGAAAAAGGTTGAATAGCAGTGGTGTGATATTAAACAAATGTTTTATGTTCTATAAGATGATCACATGCTTTTTTAAAAAAATGTGTGAAATCTTAATCTGCAATTCAGCCTAACTAATACTTGTCAAACAAATGTAGTGGATTAAATAGTAAATTTCCCTCTGAAATGTAGTTGAGTAGAAGTATAAAGTATAAACGAAAATACTCAAAGAACCACCAAAATGTGCTGAAGTACAGTACTTGAGTAAATGTACTTAGTTACTTTCCACCACTGGATAAGTCACTAGCAAAACAAACAATATGAGAACAGGTAGATTATTAAATGGACAATCATAACTGAAATCCACACTAGAGACTGAACTAAAAACTAACACCATACTTATAATATATTCTATGTTAGTTTCTATTAATATGCAGGTTGTGATACTTTAAATTGTATTGCTGTGGCAAGGTGCTCCATTGGAGTTGTATGGATCAGTATTGAGAATAACTACACAGTGAAACTATATATGCACAGATATGTAATATACAGTGTGTACAGGTACGTCATATACAGTGTAAGTATGTACTGTAGGTAGTGCATGAGTGGACATATACTAGTATTTTATAGAGTCAAGAGAACGACCATATTACACTGAAATTTAGTTGAGTCAAACTGTCACAAAATAGGTGAATGTCAGTATGTTAAAACTGTGTTTATGTTCAGTTCATGTTCACTGCAGGTTTGAAGCTCAGCTGTTGCAGACTGAAGAAAAGCAGAGCAAAGAAAAAACACAGTTTCAGGTGGGCTTTTAAATGAGGCTTAGCCAGTGTGACGAAATAATAGCTGGCAATAGTTAACTTGATCTAATTAACACTTTATTCTGTTGTAATAAGCAGCAGTGAAACTCTGGGACTGACTACAGGTAAATCCACATTCCTGCTCCTGCTGGTGCGTTCACGGCGCCTCCTGCAGGGAGTGTCCAGTCCCACAAGAAACATGGCTGCTGCGGTCAGGATGAGGACGTGGAGCTGTCCCACCAGAGGAATTTTACACTCATGGACAGTCCTTTTTCCACTTTTACTTAGCACCATAAACGCGGTAGAAGCAGCACCAGAGACGGGGCTTTGGAAAATCACAGTTGTAAATGTGAGTATGTCGCTGGAAACACTTCAGCTGCGGGATGACTGCAGCATCAGCTAGCTAGCGTTAGCCACATTAGCCTTGTTATGCTCGCTATCAGCTGTGAGTGTGGTTAAAGACGACTTGCCTGTCTTGAATTAATGGTATCGTGTGAACCACTCTTGACTTGGTATCCTCAATAGATCTGGATAAAGTGTGGCTAACGAAAATGCGGAGTGTGTTAGCTAATTAGTGGTTAGCCTTGTGGAGAGATATGCAATTTAAGGTTAGCCGTTTGCTAACTAACAGCTTAAGCCTAAGTTAGACAGCTGACCAAAGTCTGTTGGCTAATTATATAAATATATACACTTGAGAGTCAACATCTAAGTCTAATCTGTGTTTTCATGTTTATTTAATATGCTTACTTTCCTTTATTGCCACCACCTACACATTATTGCTGTGATATACATGAAAACACAGCCTGAAAGTTGAGTTACAGTCAGGAAACAGTCACTCCTGTTGTTTATCAGAATTAAGGCATAGTTCCCAGACTTAATGTGAGAAGAACGAGAAAGACGTGATCAATAATTTAAGTGAAGAGAAGTTTCAAATTCCTTCTGTTGTTGTCTCAGTCTCTATATCTAGTTGCAGTATTAGGTGTGCTGAGGAGCAGGATACATCCTGGAGAGGTCACCAGTCTGCCACAGAGCTCAGACAGACAGGCACATTCACACTGATGGACAATGTTAATGTTTCTGACTCACCTGACCCACAGGTCTTTTTCCTTCACAATCACAGACAGGGCAAAGCTTGACTGGGTCCCATGCTGCCTAAATGATTAATCAGTTCACACAGCTCATTATATACTGAGTAATAAATAATCCTTGGCTGCACTTTAGCTCATAAGCTTTATTTACTATTCCACAGACCTCCAGACCACTGCTGTTAAGGAAATCCATGTATAAAGACACTGACATTGAACTAAAAGGTAAGACATATGTATAAAATGTGTTCATGAACTATTACAAAAATTGTGCACCTTTTATACCTTTGTGATTTTCATAACTTGTGTCTTCTTTCAGTACTGTCTTTTGGCTGTCCTGAAGAAGTTACCTTCACTATTCACTGGTATTTAAAGTACTACCCCTGTCACAATGAATTCCACAATATTGAAGTAAGTACATAAGCATAATGTCATGCAAATAATAAGAATAAGACAGTCTTATCTGTCTAGACTTGTTTGTTTATAAATCTTGAATTGCGCATGATTCTCTCTAGGAAATGTATGAGAGAACACCTCTGAGTCGTGGGAAGAGCCTGGATCCGAATCCTCTGGGACAAGGAGAGTTCATTGAACATAAGCACAGTCCCATAACATGTAACAGTGGACTGCGCTCCTTTCCAATGCTTAAAGTAGGTTTATTACGTTACTTGCCTCAGCATTGTGGCACGCTTAACGTCATGGCCTTATCTATCAACATCCAGTAACTTCCTGTGTTTTTTTTTTTTTTTTTTTTTTTTTTTTTTTTTTCCAGAAAGCCAAAGCAGACCCACGTCCAGTCAGTCCACCTGTTGAAGGGGAAGTGCCCGTAAGAAAACATAAATGCTCTTTGATTTAAATAGAATATTAAGTTAAGGTTAGCAAACATTTAAGAAAAATATGTAAGTAACAGAATAAACACAATCAGCCAGTGTCTTTAACTGATAAAGTGGTTTGTTCAGTGTGTTGTTTCTTTAAATTGTTATATACACAGTACACGGTATTAAAAGATTCTGTATAAAAGTGATAAACACTGAAAGACTTGTGTAATACTGCAGGATGAAAATGAAACCAGATGGATCACTGAGGAGTATGATGACAGTAGCACCGCGAAGAACAGCAGTTTACATATGAAAGACAACGTCATAGCCACCACGTGGAAGGACGGGCCTTATCTGCTGGTCGTTAAGATTGTGTCTAGTAAACAGGATGCCAACTGGAATTTAACAGGTAATCATATAATGAACAACTAATGCGCTGTGTTTTTGGCACAGAGGAACATTATTACCCTATGTTATTTTAAGTCTGACAAAATGGTGCATTAATGCTGCATTAATGTCCGGAAATGACTTCCTTAATCATAAGCTGTCTCATAAATGCAAAGCTGTTTTGCAGCCAACATTGAAATGTTACATTTCAAAACCACCAGGGACAAATTATGTCGAGTGTTGGGAAGTGTGTTGGCAACATGCCTCATTTGTCTAATGTCTGCATTTTGTTTTTCCAGTTAATGTGATCATGAAAGGCAACCATGGCTACATCTCTGTAACAGAATGGCCTCTCATGATTGTAAGTAGATGGTTTAAGCATTCAGTTTTTCTGATTTATGTTAAAGCAATTAATTACCCATTCATAATGTATACATATATTAATATTGTGTGCCCATGATTCTTTCCTGAATCTGTTCCAGGGTTGTATTATACTGTTTTGTGCATGTTATAGTTTTATGATATTGTGCTTAAATGACTTGTTAGATGGTAAAAATGAGTCAAAAGATTCAGTTCCAGCCCAGTACAATCCACTAATGAGTGGATTATATTTCTTAAACATAACCGAAACGTCTGACTACATAGAGAAAGATGTGGTTTCTTGAAAAAACACAGACCCCATTGTGAAGATTTTAGTGGTGAACTACTTTCCAATCAAATATGATTTGAAAAGTCACATTTTAGAACCAGATGCCTTTGAGTTTCACTATACTGAAGTGACCTACAGCTGACAGATCCAAACCTTAGCATGGAATTTGGTCTCGAGCTAATGAAGGACAACTGCTCCCATATGTGTTTATAGACTAATCTCTCACTGTCGGTTTGCAGTTCTATATGGTGATGTGCGTAGTGTACATCCTGTACGCCCTGCTGTGGTTTATCTGGGCAGCATGCTACTGGAAGGATCTGCTGAGGATCCAGTTCTGGATAGCAGGGGTCATATTCCTCGGGATGGTGGAGAAGGCCGTCTTCTGTGCAGAATATGAAAACACCAACGCTGTCGGCTCTGCTTGTGAGTGTCTGCAGTCATCACAAAATATTTTTCTTTTATTTTTTAACTCAACTAGTAAAATGTTTTGTTTTTAATTATAATTGTTTTCCTGTTGCTGTTGCCTTTAGCTCCGGGCCTGTTGATCTTTGCTGAGCTGGTCTCTGCTCTCAAGAGGACTTTGGCTCGATTACTCGTCATCATTGTCAGCCTTGGCTATGGCATTGTAAAGTATGTCAACAAATATCTGTACACAGAACTATTTGTTTATTCATTTTAAAAAATAAATGATTCTACACACAAAATCACACAGTCAATTTTTGCTCATTTTACGTATACTCATTTTTATTGCCTCTTTCATTTTAGGCCTCGACTGGGAACAGTGATGCACAGAGTTGTGGGACTTGGCATCCTCTACTTTGCCTTTGCTAGTATTGAAGGTGTCCTGAGGATTACTGGGGTAAGTTATGTTCTCTTAGTTGAGTTGTCCTATATAGTTCAAGATTATCAAAAAAGAAATTGAGATCAGAAGTTAAAATTAAAATTGTTTATTTAATCTGACCAACATTTATAAAAACCCAACAATTTGAGTCAGATGTAGGCAAACAAATCCTCATATATGGGAAGTTGTAACCAGCTCATGTTAGTTGGCAAATCATTCCTTCATTGCTTATAACTTGATATAAAAATAACCAAGAATGAACAGTATTAAAGCTTTGTGACTTGTTCAGATGTTTTGAATTCACAATTTATGTATTTTCTTGATTTGTTGGTGGGGACAAAAATCAAGGGTCAAGACAATGGCCCTGTTCTCATTACAGCAATTGTTCTGGCTGTGTTTGAGTCCATCTGCATTTGGTTCATATCCTTCCAGTGTACTTCTCAGCAGCACCAATAATCAGTAGTTTGTCAATTAATTGTCAAGTGATTTTGAGTATTCTTACCTTTTGGGTTGGATGATTTGGTATTTTCCTCTTTCCACTTTGGTGATTGGTTCTATATTTTACTGGCTGTGCTGTCTTTTTTTAATGTCCCTTCCTATCTGTGACTTTTTTCTCCATGTCTTTCTCCTCTTCCTCGTGTACTCGTGTACCTGCTCTGTCCTCCCTTCTAGGCGAAAGAATCTGACTTGGCCCTGCTGGCCAGCATTCCCCTGGCTCTGCTTGACTCCTCTCTATGCTGGTGGATATCCTTTTGTGCACCTACAGCCTTTCCCTGTGTGGTTCCCCTCTGTCCTTCGCTTCACATGAGCCCAAATTAGACCAGGAGAGGTTTATCTGCCACTGTCTTATTCTTGTCCCAGATAACTAGGAGTGAAAGAGCAGTTAAAATACAAGTTGGCAGAGAGACATTTTGCATCTCAGAAGAAACAGCCCCATATTAATTGTTCATTCACTCTCTACTGAGAGTTATAGCAACACATCTTCTTCTGCTTGAAGATTTAGCTGCTCTTAACTCTTTGCTTATTCTTGCACAATCATTGTACTGTGTTTCTATTAATGGGCAGACTTGGCTTGAATTGGCAGAATTGATTGATTTACATGCACCTGATTGTAAAAAAAAACTGCATGATAGCAGAGAAGTAATGCAAAGCATGGACATTATCTACAGTGTCGTGTAGAGGTTATAAGGTCCTATTGATTAATTTGGAACGTAGTTTCTCTGTAATGTCTCCCACATTTTTACCTTGACTGCCCAAACATCTTTGTCAGCCTGGCACAAACCATCAAGACTCTAAAGCTGAGGAGAAACCCTGTCAAGTTGTCTCTCTACAGGCACTTTACAAACACACTTATATTTGCTGTCGTTGGTAAGTGGCATGACTACATTTGCAATTATATAACCCCGCATGGAATGGAGAGTATTTACGAATCCGTTGCGACCTATATGCAATTGAATACAGTACAAAGGCAAGATATTTAATGTTCAGAATGAGGATACTAATTGTTGAAGTGACAGGCGAAATTCTTTCCCTTTATTGTTTGATATACAGCATTAGCTGCTCAACAGTCCCTCTTAACAATAAAAAATCAAAGTTTATCAGTTTGAATATTAAATATTGTGTATTGATTTCCAGTTATTTGAGTGTTCATTCATTCTTGCCCATTGCTCCCTCAGCTTCCATCATTTTCATGGGTTGGACAGCAAAAAAGTTCACACTAGCAGATTGCCAGTCTGTGAGTATGGTTCTGCATATTCATATTTGTAATTGTGTAAAGTAAAATATGAATTTGGGTTGACATGTTATTGATAATGTGACCTGTCTTTGTGCAAAAGGATTGGATTGAGCTGTGGGTAGAAGATGCTTTCTGGAGGTTCCTGTTCTCTGTCATTCTGTTCGTTATAATGTTTTTATGGAGACCATCTGCAAACAACCAAAGGCAAGTGGAGCTGAATTCAATACTCTATTCTTTTTCTTTCTGACATTTTAATAACCGCTTATTTTCAATGTCCACAGGTATGCTTTCACACCTCTAATTGATGACTCTGACGATGAGGAGATTGAGGAGTTCATCGCCTCTGCAAACCTTGGTACGGGAACATTATGGGAATGTTGCTTTTGCTCATAACAGTGCAAGCATTCAGAGTGTCTAATAATCTTGTGTTTATTTTTTTTCTGTTTCCTGTGTTTTTTCTTCTTTATTCACAGCAGATGGCATAAAGTTGAGAGCATCTAAAAATGAGACGAATGGCACAGTGAAGCCTGCTGAAACAAACCCTGTCAGTAACACATCTGCACACTTACAGTTCTGAATAGATCTGTATTCATTTGTTTCATTCAGAGTAGTTATTCAAAATGAAGCACGTATCATAATAGCAGTTGTCCACGTTGTGTCACGTATTTTCAGCAGATGGCAGTATTTACTTTTTTTCATTTTCTCTTTGCACTTAACCAGGATGATGACTTGAAATGGGTGGAGGATAACATTCCCAGCTCTCTTACTGATGTGTAAGCATCCTATCAAATTTGTATGTATTACTCAAACAAGGTGTTTTTGTATGAGTTATGTGCGATTCTAACATAGTCTCTCTTTGGTCCTGTTTGTCACTGCAGAGCTCTACCAGTCCTGCTGGACTCAGATGAGGTATGGATGACATTATTTTGTTAATTTGTAAAACAGGATGAACACATACCGGTTTATTTCTTTAACCAATTATAGTCTAGATGTGTGGACATGAGTAAGTTTATCTGAAAACAGTAAGAAAGAATTTCTTACTTGATAAATGTTAGGGCTGTCTGATTTCAGGATTTCAGTGGTGAAGTTTTTGGGGGTTTTAGGCCATTTGTTCATACCTGCATTGAATTCAATGACATACTGACTGTTGGCTAAATTGTGTTCTCTTCAGCCTGAATTGTAACATTTGTTTTCGAAGGGATTTCTTCCTGAAAGTGAAATTTAAAACTTGATTATCAGGATAAAAACATCTACTTCATATTTGCCTGTTATTCCCCAGGAAATCATGACAACCAGATATGAGATGTCAAAATTGGAGTGAGGATAAACATTTCCAACCATCGGCTGATATGAAGAGAAGGCGTAGCAGCTGTCACTGACTCTGCAGTGGGGTTTTCTCCATGATTTCCAGTCGGTTGGTGGTGGAGTGCCATTTAGTTTTCAGGGGATTTTCCTGTATGGTCGCTACTTCGCAGGGTGGAGCAGGCCACATTTTAGCGGGACCTGCGCTCATTTCCTCATCTGCTCAAGAGCAAAGGACTCTACCAGAGGAAAACTGTCTTTTCACTGACCAACTGGTTCACTATTTTCCTGATATGATCAGTTTTGAGCCTTTCTTTCCAAAGAGAATGTTTCATTTCATATTAAGTGCGTTATTTATTTCTGTTTTGTTCATGTGAGTTTATTTTATCAGAGAATTAAGAACAGCGGGCCTCATGCATGAACACTCATGTATCCTGTATGCCAAGTGTCTTTTGGGGGGTATCTAGATATTATTGGCTGGTTGTACTGAAATAAGATGCTTATTTGTGATGTGGAAAAATAATTTCAAGAACTTTTTTTTGGAGTAAATAACACCACGACTGATTTATCTGACCTATTTTTGCCACCAGAACAGAGACAGAGAATTTGACTGCAATGTTTGTATTGATTAGTTTTAAGCAGGATTTTTCTTTATATTAATATATAATTGTGAAGTTTGCGTAAGTTATGTAATTCAGTAAACTGTCTGTATTTTTCACATGACATCATACACTCTTTTTGTTACCAGCATAAAAATCAGAGACAAGAAAAATTTCAAAAATTCCAAAATGGTGATTTTGAGTGGAACATTTGCTCTTATGCACTTTGAAGATCAAAGCTGTGCCTACATGTAGTTCTTGTATGAGGCCTAATCTGTTCAGGTAATTGAGAAACAATGTGTATGAAAGTGTCGTTCATGTCTCAGATTCAAAGTACCGACATCTTCAGTATTGGTGTGTTAATGAGCTGAGAGGGGCGAAGCACAAACAAGTGATTTTTACTATTTGAATTTAATGTAACTGGGCTCTCTAGTGTAGAATCGGAGTCTGCAGTCATGTTTTGAATCTACTGTATGTGTGTGTCTTCTGACATGAGGAGCAATATACTGTATGTATGTTAATATGGAGTTCATTATTTATTTGTATTTCAAGTGTACTTCTAAGTTGTACAAGTGTGTGTGTTCACCCACGTTTACTCTTAGGTGTGTTTACAATGTGTGCTTCCATTTTTGTGGTGCATCCAACCCTGAACACAGGACTCACAGTGTTTTAGGCAAACAGCAAACTGCAAGTTTCAAATTTCTTTCTGTTGTTTGCCTTCTTTGCTGATAACATCATTATGTTGGATTCACATATCAGTAACATTCATGTTCTTTCATAAGAAGTCTTAACATGTTTATTTCTGGTTCTTGCTTTTGTGATGGCTGGCCTGGTGTTTTCGTCACTGTACTTTCAGAGTTGGGACACTGTCATTGTCTTCAGTGTGTGTCGTCTTCAGTACATGTAACAGCAGGACTTGTCATCTTGTCTGTCTAGGCCATCCCATATTATGACACATTAGATAAGTTAGGTGGTTAACACAAGCACACGCTGATTACTTTGGTTTATGTCAATATTCCTTTTTTTGGGTTGGAGTCCTGGAATAATTGTGCTTATGATGGCAAGCTGTCCTTCTGTTATATAAAACTGCAGACACATGCAGTGGACCTCGATTATTTGTACAGATGGGTTTTGGCTGATTCCTGTTATTTTATAATTCCACAGGTGGAGAGGTGTCTGGATAATGTAACTTTTTTTTTTCTTTTTTGTGTGTCATGAAGAGTTGGGCTTGAACTTGTCATACCAGCAGTTTTCTTCTGTCTTCCTTCTCAGGAAGTGTGCACACTCAGATTAAAAAAATCAAATACAGGAGGTTTGTTTTCTGACCTATTCTTTTCAGTATTCATTTAATAATAAAAATTTTACTGTGTTCATTTTTCCTCATCACTTAAAATCTGTTTTTCTCTTAAAGCTGTTATTCAAATCCCAGATTCAAGAGGAAATCAAACAGTTCAGTGAATGAGCTATTATGAGAAATTATTACAAATAGTAATGAAACACAGAGACTAAAATGCTGGTAGTTTGAATGAAGCCCAGTTGCTATATAAACCCTGAGGTTTCTCTCAAACCATTAGCCCTTAATAGGCTTGTGACTAAGAGGGCTGGAACAACATAATACCCACAAACAACCCGATGTATTGGTCATGATGACATTACAAGTTGTTTTCTAGTGACCAAACTAGTTCTGCCTTGAAATTAAAGTTACACCTTTATGGCAGGTGTCCGAGTTAAAACTCACAAGTTTGTATCCATCATTAAAGAAGACACAGTTTGACACCTGCTGTAGTCGGCAACAGTATTTGCGTTTTAAGGACCAAATATTAAGAGCCCATATACCTCAACCACAACATGCAATCAATGAAATCTATGACAGGATCAGGATCTCAGTTTTATGTCTGGGCAACCTGCTACATGCATCTATTCATTTTTATTACTTTTTTTTTCTTCAAACAGTAGGATATTGTACCAAAACATAAAAGTGTCATTATTAAGACCTATAATGGAAGATTATTGGCCGCTCCAAAAATAAAGCAAAGCAACTTCCAATCTGCTTTCTTATCCTCTCACATATTTCCAGATTTCTTCCAAACATTTATCCCACATGAAAGATGATCCACAGGCGACCTCCACCCCTCCTCCTGGATATTAAAAGTAGAGCAAAATTCCTCAACAATGTCTTTCATTCTGGACACACACACCTCTTGTTGGAGATCCATAGATTTGGTGGTTTTGTGCTTGAATAGGCAAAGTTAAGAGATGTTTTAGCAGGATACTGTATATGTTGGAATTTCAGGAATTTCTGATGTTACCTTCTTTTTGTGAAAAGGTGTGTGTGCTTTTTGTAGCTGGCAGGAGCTTTATAGTTCAACTGCAGGGGACAAATACACACTTGAGGCCAGCAGTTACAAACCAGATTACTGAAGCCCATTTAGTCAGTGTTGCTGAGAGTTTACTTGTAACCACCAGCCCTTTTTGGTTCTGCATTGATAATCAAGGCACAGGAACCTTGCATTGGTAAAGGGGAATGGTGATCACGGATATTTCCTTACCAACAGCAAACACAGTTGTACTCAGTTTCAAAAACACGTTATAAGCCTCACCAAATTGGTATTTAGTGCAGGCCACAGCATCTTTGTGCGGTTCTGTTATGGATGGTGCACTGAAGGCACCATGACCATCATCATGTTTCTGTGACGTTAAAAGAGTCGAAACCACACTCTGCGCTGGCTTTGCCTCAAGGCCCCTGCTGTATATTTTTATCATTACTCTTCAGCAAATGGCTTGTGTTATGTAGCTCAGCGCTGTCCAATTGTCTCCGGCCATATCCTTCCGCTTCAGAATGGATGAAGCATGAACATCAAACAGCCCGAGCGGAGGCCTGAAACAAAGACCGCAATGTGAGCGCTCTTGGTTCAGCCACTGAGGGAAATTAGACTGCCATTAAAGCACGTTGTCATTTTCAGAGCAGTGTGCGCCGTCAGGGCATGTGTTTTGATTCTCACCATCCACTCCTCCTCCTGGAAAGCATGCAGCTTTTCTGGCCTCTTTTATTGCAATGTAAACCCCTGGATGGAGACGTGAGGGAACTTAAGAGAACACATGTGGTGAACATTAGTCTCTTCTTTCTCCAACAAATAGACACACTCAGAGATGTTTTTTAAAAATGTGACAGCCACTGATCCTTGTATTAAAGTCAAAGAGAAATACTGTGAAACTCCTTTTGTTATATTAGAAAACACATTCATCCTTTCAAACCTCTCATCCATTCAGTCAGATCAAAACTTTTTACAGCCTTCCAGCGTCCATTCATCAACTATGCGTTGGTTTGAATTTCGCTCATTAAAATTCACTCACAGTGGATGTAGAATGAAAACAAGCAGTGCCACGAGGACATTCAACAGCACGCTGTTTAACATCAACTGAGGTAGGTCTAACAAACGCTGAAATGTTGGACTGACTTTATTTCAGTTATGCAGAAGCGATTAAAATTCCAGATAAATTGTGTAGCGAATTGGCAAAACTCGCCAAATCATTTTTGATTCAGAATATAATGAGGCTATTTCTGGGTAACATATAGAATATGAGTAATAGAAGAAATATGCCCAAGAACAGTCTACTGTTTAAAAAAACTCCCTTAGTATAATGAACGGTGCCTAAAACAAGGCAAGCTAGTACAAAAAACAAATATACAGTATATGATGGAAGATACACATGTGGCATACAGTATGTTACAATGTTAAAATCAGCAACAATATTTCCAATAAATTAGAGCCACGGGAGCACTAATGTCTTATAGGGATTTATCATCAATAAAGCGAGGGCAGTGCATCAGCCAAGGGGGGCCTGACCCTGAGCTACACAGACATGATCTATGATGGACATAAGAATACAAAGCAACAGCACTGACAAAAACTGGTATCCATCCCTCCCAACCCCACACATCATGTCTTTGATTTGCTAGTTTTCATGCATTCAAACACACTCAAACATCATCAGTCAAAGCTCATACTGACACTATTCAAAGAAGCGTCTATGATGTGTTTTGCCATATAATGTTATTCATATAATAATTAGTAAATATCGACTTGTCACTCTTTTGGTAATTTGGCCACTGAACAGATGCTGGACTCAGCTATTCAGACACGTGAATATCTGATAGGGGGTGAAGAAACAGTATCAGTAAGCTCAGTTCCCATTACGCACTCCTCCTTGACCTCGTCGCCTTTCTGTCTCTAGTCTTCCTTCTTCTCAAACTCCTTCTCAGAAGTTATAAGGCGAAACCAGAATGTGGACTCTGGCCACATGCTTGGCCTGAAAGGTGCGGTCGCTGTACTCGGACATGTCCACGTCGACGCTGATCTCCTGCGGCCCGCGCAGCTGCTGGACCAGTATCAGCTCTCCGGTCTGTCTGTCCGAACGCTGCATGACGAACATGCCTCGGGAGTTTCCACCCACTATGCCGAAGCGCAGGCTGTCCGGGCCGGTGCGCCCCGGGGCGGCGGCGGTCGCCATGCGGAACAATGTGGCAGGAGTCTTTGGGTTGGAGGGCAGAGACAGGTAGTGGAAGGACACGGTCTTAGGGGCCAGGTGGCAGGAGCGGCTGTCCATGGGGCAGGGGTTTCTCTCACACTGACTGCAGGACAGAAAGCAGGCGGCGTTACAGGTTACATCATTAATCCATCCCTGTGGGAAAAGTGTTCATAACAGCTTCTTTGTGGCTACAGAGAAGTGACACACATACAGTATATATGAGCTCAAGTGTTTTTTTCATTCTTACTTGCCCTCTCACATATGAGCGCTTTGTCCCAATTCACTTCCATAACATGTAACAGAAACTAAAGCATAGATACACTTTCATAACATACTATTTTGCAGTTAGTGTACAAGACATTACTTTAATACTTTGTCCCCACAGGAAATGATTCAGGACATACAAACATAGACAGCAATCAATCTGTAGAATGCCAATTGTACTTTACAGATAGAACAATTTTTCCATAGATTCATTCCATAGATTTCTTGCACCCATGAGTAGTTGTATCTTTTAAGCACAACATTGTGGGACAAACCAAGAAGGAAGTGAATTTGCACACTGACGTATATTTCACTTAGTCACTCACTCTTCCTCTGTGAATGCACCACAAAGTCAAAGCCAGCTCAGTATCAGTATGTAGTATAAACAGGGGAAACTGTCTTTGTCGATTCCCTGCCCTCTCCCTTGTTACAGGTGTTTTTCCAAACATTTGTTCATCCACTCCGTTGTCTCTGGAGAACACACATGGATGGCTCAGTAGAAGCAGACAGAGCTTCGTTTCATGCTCTTAAATGATCCAGCTTGCTGATGACTGGCAAATAGGGAGTAAACGTTGTAATGTCTCCAAACATTTGGCCAGAACACAGATGTTCTACAAAAAAAATCATCTAATGAAGTTCTGCTGAGCGTGCAGGTTCTTTGTCAGGACTTTGGTTCACTGTGATACAGCTGTAACAACAACTCTCATTTTCTAGTGTCATCACATCTATTGGTTATGATATCATTGTTAAAGTCAGACCTGGGCACACAGGGGTATCACTAAATCAAAGTCTTATGGGCCACTTTACATGAAGGTAAATGTTGTAAAGTAATGTTTGTAAAAAATTCTCAGGTCAAAGGTGAACCAGGAGGTTGCCTGGTAACCTGTGATGGATGTTCTAGTAATGGTCTCACCCACAGCTTTCGATGTCTCTTCCATAAAGAGATTGGTTAACTTGGCATGGGTGATATTGCTGTTTGCAGATCTCAGCAGTTACCATAGTGAGTTTAATGTTGTTTCCACCAATAGTAACGATGGCCAAACCTTAATTTCTCTTTAAGTAGTTTAGCTGCATAACTCTTGGGGCCATAACACCTTGTTCAAGTGCACCTATTTAATGACATGTATAATAACCTTTTCTGTGCCTTCTGGGTCACTGGCATGGATTACTGGCACACCTGAACGCAGCCATCACCAATTTAATGCCTGCTTTTCTTGCTATTACCAGTCAAAATGTCAGCCAGGAGCCCATTAATGTCTCACAGTTGGGTCATGCGTGTGATATTTGATGACAATTTCTTTCTGAATCGTGGAAAACAAGATCCTGTGCTTTGTTGTTTTTACTGACAAACGACAAAGACGGGTCATTCTGGGGTTTATCCACTTACAAGGGAGATGTCTTGACGTAGCTGATGTTGCCTTGAGAACGGGGACACTCGGGGTTGACGCACTGGAAGCCTCCCCCCGTGTTGATACAAGTCGTCCCGCGGCTGCAGTTGTGCTGCTGGCTGAGACACTCGTCCACATCTGGAAGACAAAACAGCGGAGGTATTTAAGAACGAGAAGCGGGAAGAGAGACTTGCCAGATTGACTCCCTGCTTCCTGGTTACCGCAGTCTGAGCAGGGGGGTGCTGTGCTGTGATTGTTTATTTGGATTTTTTTTTTTAGTTTAGTCTCCCGCAAACGCCTCATGTCCTAAAGATCCCTTCTGCTGGGAAAGGGTGAGGTCATTCATTCCACTGGCAAGCATCGTGAGCTTCAGGGGTGCGAATGAAAGTGGGCTGACAGACACCTCTGCAGAGCCTAAGAGCTCTGCTGTTAGAGGCTCTTCGTCTTTCTAAATCGCAGGTATTCCTCTCTGGAGCCACATACTAAGGCCGATCTGCAGCCAGGGCCCTGTGAATGAGCCTTTGTACTCTGCTCCCTCTTGTCACTCACCCTCGCAACTCCGCCCATCTGGGAGCAACTTGTAGCCGCTGGGGCAAGAGCAGTGGTAGGAGCCCGGGACATTCACACACTCGTGGATGCACAGTGTCCCTCCTTGGTCCAGCCGGTACACTTCACACTCGTTTACATCTGTCAAGAAACAGAAAAGCGAAACATGCATCACATGACCAGGTCAGGGCGTACGGCATATAAAAATAACTACATTAGGATGTTTGAGGTACAGATAATGATGAACCTCAGACTTAGTGTTTAGTTTACAACACACTCGGAGGAACCAAGGTGTGTTGTGTCTTTCTCTCAGGTAATGATGGGAATTGATAAGATTGTATTGATACTGATGCCACTGTCAATTCTGCGTATAGGCCAGATTCTTTAACTATTCCTTTATTGATCAGTTTTAGTGGAGCTGGCTGTAGCTTGAGACTGAGCTGTGGCAACAGTCTGTGTGACTGAAATGGATGAAACGAGAGGATATTTGTATAGCATTCGTTTTCATTGAGGTTTTCTCAGTCGAAAAAAAATCTGCTAAGCCTCCCTGCGTGCTGCTAATGTTATTATAACATAGGACATTTATCCTCGGAGTCGGTAACGGATGTGCTGCTCGGTTGGGAAGCACAGTGTCAAATACATGGCATTCCTGGAATTTAAGCTCATGTTGTGTAGAGAGATGTTTTAGCATATTGCTGGTGTTTCCACCCTGACTTGAAATGATCATTTTACGGAGTTACAACTGGCATCGTTCTATGAGAAATGAAACCATGCTTTGAATCGTTTCGTCCTCTCCACCATGGCACCTTCTTGCAATGTGCACTGTCAGGAAAACATAGACAAAAGGAACTGACAAACTCGGAGGCAGCAAGTTTTGCTGTTTGAGCATTTTGGTCATCAACACATTTGGAGCAAATGCATGAAAACAGCCATTTCAAAATATTACTCAAACAACTACATCTTAAAGGCAACTGAACTGTGACCTAAATGAATGGTAATCAGCTTGTGACCTCCCCAGAGGATTATTTTGTTTGTCACAGACTGGCTCCGCAGATTACGCTCATTTGTAACCACATTAATCACTAGAGGAGTAAAAGGTTCAGGTATTGCAGTCGAGCCCCTGTAACAGCTGCTGTTTGCCCTGCTGAGATGTCGTCGAGCAGAGCGCTGCCTTCAGGGAACTGCTCCGTGGCTGACCTTGCTTCCCTGTGAGGAGGAGCAGCAAAAGGAGAATTTCCCCACAGGGATCAATTAAGTAACGCATAATTACAGCTCACCCTGACAGATACTGTTGTCAGAGGTGCCACTCATGTGAAAGCCCGCATCACAGCTGCAGTGTTGGGCTCGGTTCACTTGAGCACAGCGAGGTCTGCGGCTGAAGGCTGGATCATTCATGACACTCCATTCAGGTGGTGCTGCATTCGGGGACAAAATGTGAAAGTTTTGTGAAAAAAACCTGTGCTGAAACCATTATAAACATGTACAGTTGTAGATTTGAGACACGCAAATCTGAACAAAACAGTGGTCGTGGGACTTTGTGGTACTGACCTGTCTGGGTTTGGTGCTGGCAGTGAGAGCCGCTCCAGTTCTGGGGACAGGTGCACTTGTACTGGTTAACACCTTCCACACAGGTGCCTCCATTTTGGCAGGGATTACTTGCACACTCACTTATATCTGTGCAGGAAAAAATGATCACAATAGTCAACTTGGTGAAAAACCTGCACTCTCCAGTTTGCAATATGAACCTTCCCATTTTTTCACCATACCAATGCATACAGATCAAAGTAATCAGTCACATTAGATCTACCTTCTTCTGAGATACATATTTCTGAGAAGAAAATGAAAACAAACATTTTGAGTTTTGATATTAGCTTTGACATTACTTTCACAAGAGCTCATATAACCTGAGGCTGAAGGTTCTTTTCTATATATGCAGCTGTGTAAAGTGATGAAAATCACATCCACATATACTTTAACTTATCAGTGTGCTTCTGACAACCTGGACAAAATAAAGATGAGCAGGTGCTTGATGAAGGTTTCAGAATAAGATACACAGAAAAATTCAAAACCAATTCAAAGACTAAGAAGAGTGTCAATTGGGTCCCGTTTGAAACACTTTCAAAAGAGTATGGAAACAAGGTGAACTACAACATAATTTGCTGGAGGTTTTAGTGAAAAGCAGAAGAGTGTGACTTGCAAAGAAACACAAAAAATGAGCCTTTACATTCTACCATCCATTAATAGAGCAGCAGAGTGTCCACCCAGTTTGATAACTGATACTTACGAATGAGAAACTGGTACTGTCATTATGGGCACAGTGTGTTAGTGATGCCCTTTAATTTGTTCCATTTGTGGAAAAGTAGTAGCCATCCAGATGAAATCTAATGAGGTTTGTTGTGAAGTCTAATGCAATAAAACCCATCTGCATCTTCAAAGTCTAAATGGTTGATGTTAGTCGATATGGACATATACTATATTTTATACATTAGTACCTTAATTGCTTTAAAGATTTGAAGGCTTGTTCTTTCAACTAAACAAACTGTTGTGAAGTGTCTTACTGTCAACAACTCAAACTAAGTTTCATAAAAATCTACCAGGTTTATAGCAGTTCTTCTCATGTTTTCACATAAACTTCATTCATACTTTTGTGTTTCTATGACCTCCACAACAACATTTGCAAATTGGTATTACTGTAAATGCCTTTGGTGCAGTAGTGTTGGCAATGACAATATTGGCATGCAAAAGGAGCTGCGTACAATAATTGTACGTACTTACACATACTGCTATGTATAAGGTACAGATCCATTCATTCATCCACCAAAGTCTTATTTGTGTCATGTAGATTAATTGATCATCAAACAGTGGCCAAAAAGGTGATGAACGTATATGAAATGTGCCATCATTCAATACAAAATACAAACTACTGACGACAACAACAGAAGGTGGGACAACACTGTTTGCTGCTCTAAAACATGTCATGTTTGTCAAAGTAGGGACACAAGTGGACAAACAGCACATCATTATGACCATATGATCTTTGTTTCTGCAGTCAGCTTTGAGAGTTGTGCAGATGTTCAAATCATGAAGCAGTTTGTGCTCTTTGAGCTCCAGCGCTGAGGCCACAGTGCACTGGATGACAACCAATCCCTTTAATGTTTATTTGGCTTCCCCAGGGGCCACCACAGGGCCATGACATGAAAAGGCCCACTTCACTCTGCCAGATATTTTTAAACTCTTCTTAACTTAAAAGTTTTCGCACTCTGTCAATGCCGCTTTTAAAGCATGACTTAATTTAGACCTCGTACGCCTGGCTGAAAAACATGAACAGGGATAATACTGTGCAGAGTCAAGCCTTCTCGTGTTGTTTTAACCATGAATGTCAATAAACGTATGCACATGTTCAACTGCGTGTGCCACTTGGAATTTCTGGAAGAGAGCCACCGGAGCAGGATGAAGGGCCTATCAATAGCGTGCTTAGCATACTTCTGTACTATCAGACCATGGTGCGGGTATAATGTCTGGACCTAACCCTGTCCGGTGGGACCGCTGTCAAAGAACCAGGGAAACATGAGCAAGAGAGGAGGGGGGGGTTATCTTACAGTAGCCCAACCACTGCTGTTCACGAGGAGCAGAAACCTGGAGGGTAAAGCACCCCACAGTGGAATGCAGTACAGGTGTTTTTCTGTGTTCGGAGACATTTAATGCCATTTTAACGAGGGCTTCATTCAGTATGCCGAGGAGCTCCAGCCACTCTGAAGAATGGCTCTTTTCTTTGCCTGTTATCTGTGCATGTGTGAGGAGCTCAGTTTGGCCTCTGGCGCTGCTGTCTCTTTCAGCCTGGCATTCAGACACTGCTGAGCCAAGGTCGCCTTAAATGGGAGTGGGGATTTTTGCTCAAGAGCAGATAATACACAGACATAGAATTCCTGGACTGTTCCACCAACACATATAGGTGGTGGATAAGTGTTTGCATGAGAAAATAAAAAGCTCCTAATCCTGTGATGAAAACTATTGCAGCTGAAGTGAGACTGCATTCCTCACCTGAATCAAACGTAACATCGGTCTCACACATGGTCAGGGGTCTGGAATGGATGCATCTTGCTCAACTATAAGCTCCCCATGAGGCTCACCTTTACAGATGGCACCGATGCCAGTCCAGGTGCCGTTGTCCCGACAGATACGCGTGGCAGAACCGACGAGATGGTAGCCCTGGGAACAAGTGAAATGGACTTCGTGCCCAACAAAATACTTGGAGCCAAACTTGGTTCCATGAGCGGGGGCTTCCAGAGAGGGGCAGGTAGTGGGAGCTGTGGGAAAGGGAGAGAAACAGAGTACGAGAGAAAGGCTGGTCACATGTGGAATAAGCCTCCCGACATCCTCTGGCATTCCCTGCCTGGGGATATACACGTGTCACTGGGCAGTGCACAGCCTTCATGGGAAAGGACTGTTCAAATGCCTCATTTACAGTCAGGCAGCACAGGACCGGCCATTTTTATGTGTCAGAACTTCACCGGCAGCCAGATGTTATGCTATGTTGCATGCTCTGGAAAATATAATGCTTGCATAACATATAACATAATTGCATTACATAACACTATGAATGGATTACATTTTGGGCTTTAATGAGAATTTTATGTTTCATCCAAGTAGAAGGATTCTGAGAAAATGTTTCCTGTTCCACTCCCAATACATATATGCCCTGTATGACGAGTCAGTCTCACATGGGCAGAACTCCCTCATGTCCAGCTCAGTTTCATAGAATGAAAGCCCATTTTGCTGTTTTCTCATAAATTTATTTTAAAAAATTGTTCTCTTTAAGTTTGAGCTTTATGTATATAACAAAGAATAGGCTATATTTATTTACTCATTTTGTTCATTATAACTGTATCTGATTGTTGGATTTTCATCCTGATGTGAGTATTTTAAGCAGGTGGTGCTGTAATTCCACTTTTGTCTTTTCATTCTGTCGAGCCATCATTGCTGTAAATGTAAAATATCAGCTTCTTCCTGTCTTGCCAAGTAGTCTCCACAGAGTTATGAACTGCGCTGGTCCATCACTAACAAATTGGCCTCAGTGTCTCCTGCCAAACAACACAATTCCACAAATCCACTTCCCCTGTCAAATACCCAGCTCTGTAACTGAGATGGCCTCACGCTGCTGGATGAATATATAATCCCATAATGGAAGAAGCCACGTCTGGCTCTCTACTGTCAATAGTTGAGAAAAAACTGTTTGAAGATCAACTTCAAATGACTGAATGTTCCTAAAATATTGTAAATTTGATGCTTTGGAATCTTCTATTGCCTTTAACTGAGCAATCATTCACTGGGTTACTGGACAAAACCTCAGTCATGTCATGCATGCATGTAAAACTCTATACGGCATGGATTTCAAATTAAATACCTTCACAGTCTGTCGGCTTTTTCTGTGAAAATATATGTGTAAAGTGATCCAGAGCATCATGGAATAAATGACTTCATTTTACGGCTAACCATATACTGTGTGTTTACATGTTGAGCGGAGCAAATCTACACAACTCCTCTATATTTTTATCAACCATCAGGTATGTAGATTTCACTGTATACACATAAAGAATGTTTGTTTAATACAACTGTAAAATATGTTTAATATAGTTACTTGCCAGAGAGTAATATTTAGGAACCCTCCAGATATTTTTTAAATAATTGTAATAAATAATTGTAAACACTTTTTAATACAACACTAACATTGCATAAAAATACAATAAAGATTTTCAAATATGAATTATTTATCCTAATTCACCACCCAATAATTGTTTTCAAAAACTATTTTTTTTTAATCTGTAGTTTTTAAGTATTTCTTCATATAATATCCGTTTCAAATAGTTGAATATACAGAGATTGGTAGAATATATGAAAAAAAAAAAAATCATAGTGATGGTTTTAAACAGACTGTAGTTTGTAAGTTCTATAAATGAAAACACCACATATTTATTTATTAATTTAACCGTGCAATTACATGCATGTTTATGATTAATTTTGACCAAATTCATTGTGTTTCATTAAGTGTTAACATTATGGATGTGACATTATGGTGGCATTATGTAGATCCCTGAATAACTCTGTTTCAAACTGTGTAGAGGCTTAATCAGCCAGAAAAAAATAAAAATTGGATTTAATAATGATCAACTAGTTGATGAAGATGATGATTGAGGGAAAAGACCTTTTTTCAATCTTTCATTTTGACACACACAGTGGGAAAAGCACATAGGTAAATAATAAAATGATGGCTGAGTTCCATTTAGTCCATTCTTTGCCAGGGTACTTGTATTGTTCACGCTAGCTCACAGTCACACTGGGACACTTGAATAGATCAGTGCCATCATCGGTGTTAGTGTCTCAATATCTGTTATGAAAAAGGCCTGGAAAGATGACAATGATGATTGTGAGGACAAATGTGATGACTAGGGTTGTGTTAGTATTGTTGGTTGTCTGTTTATTACTCACCTGCTGACTGGTCTGCCTGAGGCAACTTGGAGACGGAGTTCTGAAGCGTTGCCAGCTTTGACTTCATGATCCTGAGGCCCTCTGTAAAACGCATCTCCTGGCCTTTCAAAAACTTCTCCATTTGACGAAGCACCCCAACCACCTGGTGCTTATCCATGCACGTCTGCGAAGAAAGCATGAGCAGAATTAAGAGTTATAAAAGAGCGTTGGCAAAACGTTTCAAAACGCAATGACTTTCCAACCAGAGAACGAGCGCAGGAGTAAAGGTTACCTCAGTTTAACAGTCACAAAATATAAAACATGAGTGGAGAACAAACATTAATGTGCAGCTGTGGAGCATGATGTAATTGAAACAAAATCCATCTTATTTGTGGGCACATGGTCATTATGGTTACAAAGAGTTTTCATTGATATTAAACTACATTATGTAATACTGACAAGAGGTATTAGTGAGATGTTTTTACAAGTAGTTGCACGATACAGTAACTCACCATGATTTCTTTCACTTTAAATTAATTTAGCTTTCTACTATTTTCCATTTGACCTCAATGCACTCACATGTTAGATAGATATCCAAGGCCTAACATCTATCTTCTTCTTTCCCTCACCCCTTCTCTCCTACTGCCACAACTCCAGTGGCAGACACAGCTGGACAAAAGCTGTCTGGCAGATGTCAGTGGGACCTAAGTCCAAAATGCTGTTCCTCTGTATATTTTGCATGGTGGTAGGAAGACACGCGCTCATTGGATGATCCTGAATGGGCAGACTCAAAATAGCATGGGTGCCACTAGCAGTTACTTGAGAGGAGAAAGCTTGTCAAGCCATTACAAGGTTCCTCAGGGAAAAGTGCCTCTAATCCTTTCAGGAGGGTTTATTAATCACATGCCCATTGGAACAATTTCTCTTTGCAGCATACCTTAAATTCCTGCACTAGAGGGCTTTGTACAATAACAACTGGTTTCAGTACATTTAAATTCATAGTTTGGACCTGTGCTGTAGTTAGACAGTGTTCTGCTCTTTTTTTTTACCTGCCTCAGGCAAAGAGGAAATGCCACCGGCTGACAAGACATGAGAGGATTCATATCCGGATGCTACAATGATTTATTTTGGGGGGGTGCAAAAGGTTTAAAGTAATTTAAAGTAGTAGTAAACCTTGTAAAACTTAAAATGACTCATAGGCCTAGCACACAATGATGGAAGCTAGATAAAGTGGTAAAACGATATATATATGGGCTGATTTATGGACAGTGTGATTAAAAAATTTAAATGAATTACTTAAATTTGATTTAATATTTTGAACAATATTTTGTTTTTTAAAATATTGAACAATTGAATATTTCCAAAATACTGTTTTGTTCAGATTGTGAGATTTCATATGGTAGCAGAGCCAGTTTTTTTTCCAGGCAGCAGATCTTCTTGGACAGGTAAGCTGTTGTTGCATAAAGTGATGTAAAATAAATTGATCTTACCTGAACAGCAGCATGGCCACTGTGGACAGCTGTCAAACACAGCAAAAGCAAACACCAGCCTCCAAAAGACAGTGCCATCTCTCAGAGTCCAGTAACAATAAAGTCTTCCCTTGTTCTCCAAGATCTTCTTCTTCCTTATTATGACGCTTCTATAAAATGCAAACAACAGTTATCTCTTGTGAAATTTCGTCCCCTGGCTTTAAGAGTGTAGAAGATGCAGATCAGGTGTCTGAGACAGAGATGCGCTCCCGTCTCTTTGGGCGCCGTCGGAAAGTTGAGCCTCTGAGCTCTGCACAAGTTTCCTCCTCCAAGAATCCCTCCCACTGAAATATTCCCAAACATTTATACACCTTTTTTTCTTTAAATCCCTCTGGAAAATTTCACACAATAAAGTCAGCAATATCTGACAAATTGCAAGAGTATAATATCGCTATAGTATATGCTTATATTAAAATATGAACTTAAGTATGTTGGCTAACATGGTCTTTAAAGGTAAAAATAATTGTTTCTTTTTTCTTTACCCGCTCAAATGGCTGGATATGTTTGGAATAAAACCTCCCTCGTGATAGTACGATGTTACGTACGACGAGTTCGACAAGCCGTAAGTCTGATTGACGGAGTCGCCTAAACGCATCTAAAATGACCAAGGTGGCTATAATATCAGGCAATAGCCACATAGTTAATTGTTTTATGGACTAGAAAGATCAATAATCATTTTGAACCTTTTGTTGGTGTAGTATCTAAACATTGCACATAGATACATTTAGTGTATTTGCTCGATGTTTGTGCTGTCCAAGTAAAATATTGACAAATCTTTTAGTGTACATTTTGTAGAGTCGCAGCTCCACCTCGTGGTCAATGAAAAGACTGCAAAGATTTAAGGAGTGCGTAAAGGCGAGCTATTAAAAAAGCGATAAAGACAATTTACTTCTATTGTTTTGTTTTTAAAATACCACAAACTCGGTTCGTTATAACTGCGTAACAAAGAAAATCGTAATTTAAACATTTTCAAAAGACAAAACTGTGCGTCGTAGACACTTCATTGTTGCAGATGTTGAAAATAACTGACAAAGATATGAACCAATAAAAATCTCAGTTGACGTTACCCAAGCGATGTCTGACCAATAGCTAACGAGGATCTGCTACACTCATGTTAGACCGATCCGGACAGGAGTATATATAGCTGGCGGAACACACGCTTCAGGAATGTGCTGCAGAACCTCAGAAGCCATTTTGAGATGATGTCCCTGTTGAGAAAACCCATGAAGATGCTGAAATCAACGAACATGGTTACATTTCTGTCTGTTCCTCCCTCCGTCTCCTCTATTTCACCATGGCAGCTGTCAACCGACGGGACATTAGCAAAGCGGGGTACCGAGCTGTGCTCACAGAGTTAAAACGACATTGATATGAAAGAGGAGAGTGTCTGTTTACTGTCTCTGTCGAGACATGTAACACCGTGAGTTTTTTCCAGTCTGAAATCTTCCAGCATCTCTCACAACCCAACGTCTCCTTGAGTGACTTGAGCTCATTCACTCCTTGTACCGGAGAGAAGGGAGGCAGATCCGTTTTCCAATGGCTTCTGTGAGCCTTGTTTCCAGTCCCCCAGCCCCTGTTCTTGACAAAAACATGACAGACTCTGAGCTTGCAGGGGATGAAAGGTCGAGTAACAATCTTATGCACTTCTTAATACGCTCATCTGTGCCTTTCAGTGCTGTGGGTCTACATGCTTGTGTTACTGTTTTTATTATTATTTTTTAATCATGAATTGCAGGAAATAGAGTCCACGGCTCTTCCCCCCTCCTCCTCCTCCAAATATCTTTGCATGCCTCTTTGGTGCAGCGCTGTCCAAGTAGCCTAGATTTCACATCACCGACTCATCCATGATCATTTCCATGCAAGATAGCAGACCTCATCGTTTGTGTTGTTGTGGTACTGGGGTGGATTCATGGCTTCGTTGTTGCCATCTGCAGGAGGCTATGCAAATGACTATGATGTAAACACCACGCCCATCCCTGTGCTGGACTCACCCTACCGGCCACCTGGCGGTACTGCTGAGACAGGGTTCAGCCAGGGTTGAGACTGTGTGCCTCTGCTGGGTTTAGGCCATGCCTGTGTCCTTGTGATTGGTCTCTCACTCCTAACAGGGCTGCCAGACCGTGTGATCAAATTGGGGGCGATGAGGTTGCAGGTGTCAAAGATTTCATCCTGTGTACCACAAGTTTGAGCAAAGAGGATGGAAATGCTGGCGTAGTGTTTGGATGGAACGAAAGCTGGTGTATGTGTGTCAGCTGTTCAATGTGCCTGTCCTTGTTTTACACCACCAGTGCTTTACTCTGGGCATCTATTTTCCATCTTACATGGATGGACCATGGCTTTAAGTTTGTAAAATGGGTCAGAAAATGCATCTTGAATAAGGGACTTCAAATTGTAATGCTCAATGGGGAGATTGCGGTTTCACTGTTCCTTGTATCACTGTAATTAACTAACAAATACATTTTTCTATACTTGTTGAATAGCTGTATTCTAACAGTGATGACATTGTTAAATATTTGCCTACTTTTGTCATCAGCCTTCACTTAGATGCATGATTGTGAACAAATAAATGTCAAATAAGAGAGTAGTTTTATGCCCATTTTCCTTAATCATGTGCAATATATTTAACTTGGCGAGTGTTTTTTATTGGATCTTGAGGTCTTTGCTGCTTCAGCTGGGCTCAAAGTGAAGCTTAGGTTCAGTAGTTGTGGATGTGGAGGGTATCAGGTTGAAGCCTGATCTGCACTGGTGTCAGAGGAAGAGGCAGCTAGTGTCTGTGAAAACAGACCTGGATCAGCGGGTGGGCATTCTTTCCCAGTTCATGGTGTTTTTGTTTCACCAAAAAACCTGCACTATATTTTTAAAGCAGCTGACATTAAATGTTGTGAAAGAGCGTCGACACTGAAAAGCTGATCTGTACTCATATTTTGATATGAGATAGTTTCACATGGACAATTTTCTTTAAGCAAACATTTTAGGATATACTTTTTCATGATCATCTGCTATACTACACTATGTGTTAAGCTAAATTCAGTTTTAATTGTTTGAGTCACAGCCATTCACTGCATAATTTTAAACGCTTGCTTTAACTGCCAAGCCTACTTGTTATACCCAATTAGATTCACCTTTGGCATCCCTGTGTGAAACATGTAAGATTATAAAAGCATCACGTATGTTAAGTACTAACCTGGTCACCAGCTCAGTTATTGCTCAGTCAATAAGAGTCATAAGACATTATTGTTTCTAAACATTAACTTCAGTGTATTTCAGAGTCCAGCATTAAACACTATTTTCAATCCTTGTAATTGTTCCTACTGGGGTGCTCAGGCCTTTCACCCTGATAGCTTCTTGAAATTTCATCATAGTGTGATGGGAAACTAATTGCTGGCCACTGTGGCTCAGGAGGTAGCGAGGCCAGCTACAAAACAGAAGGTCGGTGGTTCGATTCCTGGCCCCTGCAGGCTGGATGTTATAGTGTCCCTGGGCAAGAATCAAAACCCCAAATTGCCCCCAATGACCGCTTTAACTCTCGTGCTTTAGATAAGTCATAATATAATAATAAGCGTCTGCTAAATGAAATGGTTTACTAATACCTTATAGTAATGGTGGGTCTTTGTCATAAAGAGTTTTGACTTGGCAACATATCTGTGCCTGAATAATACCTAACTCCTCTCTGACTCCAGGCTGTAATAAAGTACCTGAATAACCTTGTTTCCAATAATCAGAAGTTTTCATAGATTTTAGAATTTCATTTGTTTTTCATAAAATAACTACACAGTGCATCAGAGGAAGTCGAAATTTAGCCTTGAGTTATTGACAGGATGTTTTTAGTCCAGGAAGGGCTTAAGGTGTAATGGAAACTGTCTAGCATGATATTTGCTGCTTTGCAAGAAGGGAAAAGACCTAATGACACATTTAATGTAATTCCATTTTTTTAATTTCTTCTTTTTATTATTATTACTATAGCAGGTCTGGATTATGCCTGAGGCAAAAAAACCCCAAACATATAAGACTTATAGTTACACTCACTGCACTGACTTTTTTCCTCTTTAGAGAGGATGGTGAACTGGAAGATGGAGAAATAGATGATGAAGGGATTGGAATTGAAGAGGAAAACAAAGAGGCCACAGAAGTGAATGATGAGAAAGAGAAAGAAAAAGAAAAGGTGAAGGAGAAAGAAGAAAAGACACACAGGCACTCCAGGAAAAGATACAAAAAGACCAGAGAGAAGAGGAGGTCTAAAAGGAGGAGGCGTGACAGACAGAAGGTAAGATGCAGTCATACTTGTTTTTACAACTTAATATCCCTCACAGCTACTGCAGTTAATTCAAAATTCACTTTTATGAGATTTTTCCTTTGTTCCCCCTGCTCTCTTCTCAGCACCACTCACCCTCCAGCAGCTCCAGCTCCGACAGTTATGACTCTGACTACGACCGGCTAGAAAGGCCCAAAAACCGGAAGAGCCAGGGATCAAGTCGCGAGTCCGATGGCCAGTCCTCTCAGGTGAGCTCATCACTGCTTGCATGCTGATGTTTAATAATCATATCAGGATTATTGTGTGACATTTTTCTCTTTGTTTTGACTAGCAGCACGGACGGGACTCAAAGGGAGGTCATGGCAAGTCCCCACCACACAAGAGCAGTGATTTTGACAAATACAGCGACTACAGCGATGACAAATATGACTACGATGAAGAGGAGGATGATTACGAAGATGATATGTCCGAGTACTCTCAGTCAAAAGATTCAGCTTCCCAGAGTCAGGGAAAGGGACGCCATGCTAAAGATCATCTGAAGAGAGGAAACATGAGGGGGATGAAACAACAGCAATGTATGAATGCTTTTTAAATTCAAGCACTTTTCATATCAGCTCACTCTTGTAGTAATTTATACACATTAGTGCTAATGAGAAAAGTTTTTTGTGTTTTATATGAGAGGAAGAGTCCACAGAATTATTAAATGTAATGTCAGGCATCGATAAAAATTTCATCACTTCTACTGAAATGTCTTTCTCAGTTGGGCAGAGGGGAAGGGGCAGAGGGAGTGGACCAGGAAGAGGACGCGGGATGCTCAACAAGAACAAGAAGCTGAAGGGCAAACCCTGGATAGCACGTGGACGAGGTCGAGGAGGAGACCACGGCATGGAAGACATGTCACCTGTAAGTATGACCTTGGAGATTCAGCCAGATGTGTTAGTATTCTGTTAGAAATTATGATACATGGTCTGCACTTCCCATACGGCTTTTCTGCATTCTCAAGGAAAAAAATTGCCTGTCATTCACCCATTAAACTTTTGCATTGCATTTTAACACATTAGTAAAAAAACTTGATCACATTATGTTGTTTATTTTCTGTCACAGGAAGGAAAAAATTCTTCTGGTTTTCAGAAGAAACGTCCAATCATGAGCAAGGAGTTTATCAATCAGCACACAGTTGAACACAACGGGAGATACATCTGCAAGTATTTCCTGGAGGGCCGATGCATCAAGGTACTGTAGCACTAATGTAATTTTGCTTATTTAACAATGTAAGCAGATTTATGCTGAAATGTTTGAAAGAGATAATCACTTTCCTGCCTGAAAGATAATATTGTATTTTCTTCATCTAGGGGGAGCAGTGCAAGTTTGAACATGAGCTTGTTGTACCAGATAAGAAGAAGGAGCTTTGTAAATTTTACCTCCAAGGATATTGCAGCAAAGGAGATAACTGCATTTACATGCATAATATCCTTCACTAATGATAAATGTTTTTAATTAAATTTATGTAATTGCATTGTATAATTACCTGAAATCTCATTTTACTTTTAATTAGTCCTTAACCTGTAATTGCACATGAATACCCGTGCAAGTTCTTTCATACAGGAGCCAAATGTTATCAAGGGGACAACTGCAAATTCTCCCATGATGCTTTGACAGATGTAACCAAAGAGTTGCTTGATAAGGTAAGACATAAAGAAACAAGTGTTTTTTAACGCCTCTCTGCCAAGAGTGTTTCACATCCAGTGGTCAACAATTGTCCTATTTCTACTCTCTGACTCATTTGTTAGATAATTAATACAGAAGAGGAGAATGCTCGTGAGGACGAGTTGGAGCTGGAAGATCTGAGAAAGCAGGGAATCGCCCCGCTTCCGAAGCCTCCTCCTGGGGTGGGTTTGCTGCCTACTCCTGGTCAGAGCAGTCCTGGAGATGGCCAAGCAGGGAAGAAGATTCCCTCCCTGTTTGAAATCAAAGTCCAACCTACAGTAAACTTGGCACAAAAAATTGCTCTGAGGTAACCAAAATAATCTGTAATCGAACTTAAAATGTAATCCTGTTCCATAGAATGTTTGGAGCTCACGCTTAAACCTGCTTGTGCATGTTATTTTTCAGTGGCTCTAACTACTCCCAGAGTCAGGGTGATGGCACCAGTCAGTTTAGTGGAGGCTCAGAGGATTCGCAGAGTGGTGGTATGGTGGCTTCAGGCCCTTCTGCTGTTCCCCCTATTCCACCCCCTGGATCACCTGGTCCCATGGGACACCCAACTGGGCCACCCATGCCACAGAGCCCCCCAGGACAACACCCACCACACGGATTTCCAATGCAGCCACCAATTCCCTCTGGTCAACCTCCACCCTTCCATGGAAACCGACCTAATATCAATCCTCAGATGAATATGCAGAGGCCTCCCTTCCCTCCTGCACCAGATCTGCAAATGCTACAAAACCTCTTCCCTTTTCCATCAATGGGCCAGAACCCAGTAGAGTTCTTCAGTAACTTCCTCCGAAACCAGGCCATGGGTCAACAAGGAGGTCTGTGTTATATTGAAATGGTTATCCAGTATGTTATTTACATTTCAACTGTTCCTGATATTGAAAAATTGTGTCTTTCTGTTTTGTTCTCGATTTGGTAGACCCTAGTCTGGCCTTCATACAGAACCTCCAGCAGCAGATTGGTGCTGAGTCACAGTTGCAGTCTTTACCACCAGCAGTGCAGAAAGCCATCTTTTTACACCTGACACAGCAGCAACAAGAGTCACAGTCACAGGGGAACGAGGCACAGAGAGCAGAGGGCCAGGATGATAGCGCAAGCAGAGGTAAAGTCCCAGGAGAAGAAGTTTGGCTGAAGTAAAAGCACCAGTATCACCCAGGGAAAAAATCCAAAAACCTCAATCAACAAGCCCCAGATGTGACACAGTGTTGATACACTGATATTTTACAAACGTGCTCCCAGAGAACAAATATTAAATAATGTTTTGTCTTTTTTTTGCAGATGAAACTACAAACTGGTACTCAAGTGACGAGGAAGATGGGAGCTGTGTTTCCTCCATCCTTAAGTCTCTGAAGAAGCAGAGTGAGATGCAGCAGACTCAGTCAAAGGCCTCTCAGTCTGCCCTAGTGACTCCAGCGCTGGGCGACCCTCGCCTTGTGAAGGAGAGAGCCCCACCCAGTGACCCCCGTGTGAAGACAGACCCGCGACAGCGACCCCCAGATATGAAAAAGGAGTCAGATGTTGCTGCAGACCCACGGCTCTCCAGAGACCCAAGGAAGTTGAGACCCATGGAGCCGAGTACCTATCGCCAGCAGAGCCTCCCTGCCCCTCAGAAACCTCCTACAGGAGATGAGGATGATGAAGGAGAGAGGGAGCTCAGGGACAAAGCTGTTCTCATCCCTCTCGATGCCAGCCCCGGCATGGTGCTGCGGGACCCTCGTTGCCAGTTAAAGCAGTTCAGCCACATTCGGGTGGACATCCTGCTCCAGCGGCCAGCCTTCGCTCAGACAGTGGTGTGGGCCCCTGAGGACCTCATCCCCTCCCTGGTGCCCAAACAAGAGCACTCCATCAACCTGCCCCTTCCACCCCTGATTGCAGATGCTCAGATGAACCGAACGAGCCTGCCTGACCAGCCCCCCATCTCCAGCCCTCCACCGACAGACCCCAGACTGGCAGCTGCACGTTTGAAGGAACGTATGAGTCGGTTGTCCTCTGGAACAATAGAGTCTCGGCCCGCCGCTGAAAGACCTGCAGATCCGCGTCAGCAGAAGGCTCTGGACCCCAGACTGAAGCGCACAGGAAGTCTGGACTCCAAGCTGCTGGGTCAGAAAGAGCCCTCCTCTGGGGGAGGTGTTGTGGACCCCAGGCTACAGAAGGCCAGCGCCAGCTCCTCTCCTCATGCTGCTCGCGCCAAGCCAGAGCCTGAGAATCTGCCACCGTACGCCCCTCGTCTGGCAGCATCTGGTGGAGGGCTAGAGAGTCCCACTACAATCCTTGGAGGCATCAGCCTGTACGATCCTCGTAATCAGACCGAGCAGGCTCAGAAGGAGCAAGCAGAGCCTCCTAAAAAGGCAGGGATTCTCAAACACCCAGAAAAGAAAGACAGTACTCCGCCACCGACACTCTCACCTACCCAACGATGTAGCTCTGTTGAAGATGCCAAAAGCACAGATGCTGCCTCAGATGAGCCTCCACCTTCCACTTCTCCCACAGTGCCTCCCACCTCACCCGTCAAACCCCCCGCCGTTCATAATCTCCCCATCCAGGCACTGGCCGGGCTGATCCGACCCCAGTACACTGACCCCAGGCAGGCCAAACTGGGTGGACAGGGCTCTACAGGAGCACAAGAAGAGGCAGAGGAAAAGAAGGAGCAGGAGGAGACCATGGAGGAAGAACCAAAACAGGACGACCCAGAGGAGGAGGCAGACGACAGGACACTGAAAGATGTGTTCAAGACTTTTGATCCCACTGCTTCCCCTTTCTGTCAGTAAACACTATTAATCTTTATTTAGCTTTACATGAACCTATTTATTTCTGTATATAAATGATCCTGTATAGAATCACATATTATCAAGTGCACCACACATTTGTCAGTATGGAGATGATGCTCGATATGTGCACAGACACAGTGTATAGTATCTTTTAACATAATCATATTAATGCTGAAACGTGTGTGTTTTGAAAGTGTGTGAAGGTCTTTTACCATTGTGTAGTTGTCATGTATGTTTCAAACAATCAGAAAAAAAGGAATTATGTTAACTGTATAGTTTTCACACAGGACTGAACCATATGTTGTTTCACTAAACTCTGGGTTCATTTCAGGCATTACACTCTGTAGAATAGATCATTCATTCACTCTACATGCGGAGAGATCATGTGAAGTGATCGATCAACAAAACAGTTGTAAGAATTCCCATGAGAATTTTTTGTATTTACTTATTTATTTCAAGACACTTTTATATTATGAGATTTTTATGTTTATGCTCACTTTTATGAGAAGGGATTTTTACACAGGACGTCAACACGTTTTCTTGAACATTTGCAAAAAATTTTTTTTTTTACAGCGCACCCTAATATGAGTTGAGATCTGTCAACCTCTGACATGATCAGGCCACATAATCCAACCAGGATTTCTGCAGCTCATTCCCACATAAGTACATACAAGAGATGTACGTGCTGATGTGGAGACACATAAGTTTGTTTATCAGTTCCTCTGCCTACAACACATACAGCAATAATTGATTGCGGATTCCATTTACAGCATTGTGTTTTCAATTCTCTACTATTAAGCTAGCTTGCAGAAATGTTTGTGCAATATGACACAGTTCCCTGCTTAGTTGAGAAGAAATGTTGTGTAATTTTGCAATATTGCGGCCGCTCACTCTCTGTGTTTTTTACATCTTAAGTGGCCTAAATGTTTGAGGATTTAACATTACTGTTGTAGGCTTTTCTAACTTGCTAACCAGTTATCAATGACAGTGAGTGGAATAAATTAACATTGGTTATTTAAATTGGTTTGTCGTTATCTGTCCTCAAAGCACTCACTGCTGACAAGCTTGTAAATAGCAGGTACACTGTCTTTCACTTGTTTTCATCAGAATAAGAAATCAAGACAGAAAGAAATGATGTGTACTATACAAAGACAGATGCAGATATTTATGATACAGATGGAACCTTTGTTTCATGCTGAATTTTGGTGGAGTTGACTGCAGATGAACTCATATGGGGTCATATGTGCCACAAAGAGTGAATGTCATAGGCATAAGGTGGCATCAGTTTGTATCATTTGACAGTTTGGTGTCTGTTAAGGTAAGCTATCCTTGTTTGACTGAAACTATGTACTTTTTTATTTTCGTAAGTCACATTGTAAATGCCTATTTTGTATCACGTGTACAGTCTGTTTTTGAGTGTTTTAATGAATAATGCTTTATTTTATTCCCCTGTCAGTATGGTGGTTGTAATAATACTGTATGACATTTTAACACATATGCCCGTCACACTTCTGTGATTTTATTATGAACATCTGAAATAAAGAAATAAAACATAAGGTATTTTATTTCACAATCACACATCAAGTTGCTTTGTCTCATTTTAGTGAGCATGAATTTAGTAGGAGAGCAAAGGCTAAGACAAAATCTACTGTATAATTTTGAGGTACTTAAGTATTTTCATTTTATGCTATATTATACTTCTACTTCGATACATTTGAGAGGCAAATATTGTACTGTTTTACTTCATTACATTTATCAGACGGCTAAATTACTTGTTTATTTTTCAAATTCATAGAGTAAAAAAATTACTACATTTTTTTTGTAGCAAAACTTCTTATTTCCTCTCCTGTTAATCATCACACAGTCTCTAACATTAAGTTTTGACCCCCTCGGAGGGACCTAAACCTTAGTTTGACAACCCCTGGACTAAACTACCTGTCCTGTATGTAAAGTAGTTTTAAAATCACCTCAACCTCGAGCAGCTAGAACATAAAAATGCTGCTTACAGATTGATGAATCCATATTAACCATCTAATATGTGATATGTAGTAATATGCCAGGCAACTGCCAGACCAAGTACTTTCACTGTTGATAGTACATTTGCTAATGGTTGGTTCTTTAGTTAAAGGATCTGAATACATATTCCACCACTGCTTATATCAAATCTCAGCCTCAGTACAAAATATTTCACATTGTTCACCTAAAGTGGCTTTCATGTCTTAGAATATAAAACAAAAATGTGATCTATGTTGGTTCCTATTTCTTGTGACAAAAATACTACTTGTGTTTTGAGGGGGCAGGGGTCACATTAACTGGCGGGGCAAGACTTGGTGCAACAGGGTGGGATGAGGTCTTCCTCAAACCCAGGTCGTCAGTCTCAGGGTTAGAGGTCTGCTGGGCTCGATGGATCTCCAGCTTCCTCCTCCACTGGAAGCACAGGGCTGTAGCCTCTGCTCCATCTGAGTCTGGCTCCGGCTGCTTCAGACCCTGAAACACGACAGTAATTTTACAGGGTTAACAGCTGAGGAAGTCATTGTCACAGGACATCACATATCAGACAGTTCGAGCTCTATCTTAGGATATGGAGAAGATTTCATATCATTACAGATTAAGTTATGTTTTGATGTTAGATTTACTGTCATGCAGGCTGTCTCTGCAGCGTGGACGCCACGCAGGACCGTCTGGAGTAGATTTTGTGCGTTCTTTACCAGGATCTCGTCAGATGATTTGCACCCAGGTGTTACAGCATTGACACTAAAATGGCAAAGACAAAGTCTGTCTCAGTGCCTTTCTTTATTTTTTTTTCTAGTTTAGTTTTCAGCCTGTGTCCTCTGACCTGGAGATGATGTTGAGCTGGTTGGTGATCGTGAGAATCTGCTCAACTATGAGGGACAGTTCAACAGTACACTGTTTATCCAGGCAGTGATTGGTGATAACTCTGATGAACTGAGTTACTGACTGGCAGTCTGAGATCACATCTTTGGCTGCAGTCACAAATGCCTCTTTATTCTGGAAAAAGAGGAACAATAGTAAATAAGAGTGCCTGCAAATATATATAAAGATTATGCTACTATAGTGCCCTCTGGTGGTCCTTACTGGTATTGGGCCTTTCTTCTTCAAGTATTGAGTCATGTAACATATTGTGTCAGCCATCTTCCTGGTCACCTGGACAATTCTGTTGTCCTCTGGATGCCAGCTGTCACTTTCTTGCTTTAAGAAAAGGGAGGTGTAGGTCAGGCAAGAAGCTTCTTTGTATGCACCAGACCCGGCACCATCCTAGAGAGAAAATAGGGACATGATTTATTGTGACATATAACAAGATAAGATAAGCTTTTATTCGTCCCACAGTGGGGAAATTCACAACAATCCCTGAACTGTAAAACCTTGTCAATTATTGTTATTATTACTTACAACTTTTTCCATATTTCCAGCCCCATATTTGGCCACAGCTGCCATGGTCATAGTCTGTTCTGCAGCATCAGCACTTTCTGTTTCGTCTTTCTGCCAGGATGTGATTGTTGTGTCAGAGGGAAACTCTACTTCTTTGACTTTATGTGAGATGGTAGCCAACACATCTTCTATATCCTCAGATGTTCTGCCCTGTAGAGCGGCTCTGATGTGCTCTTTAGCCTCTTGGTGAATTCCATCTTGCTTCCTGATCTCCTCTGCCACATAGTGAGCTTTGGCCGACCAGCACTGTATCTGCACATCCAAACTGAGTGTGTCACAAATGTAGTGAGTCTCTACCATGAGCCTCGCCCTGCTGATGATATCTGAGATTTGAAAGGACAGGTGGTCGTTGATGGACCTCAGATTGGATCGGGCACGTGGGTCGCGGACGTAGTTCAAGGAGTCCTCGACTCTTTTGGTCACAAGTTTTACACTTTCAAAAAGCGTCTGTGCTGCATTTTCAAATTTCTGCTCGGCATCTTCTGTGTCATTCTCCCTAAAGTGTTCTGCAGCAAAATAAGCAATGCTGACAATGTTTTGAAGCGCTGTGTCGTAATCCTTATTCGCTTTGCTTAGATGACCAGAAAGCACTCTGATTTTAATCAAAAGATGTCTCTGAAAGAATTCGGACTTCGCCAGTTGCATCACACTCGGCATCACGTCGAGCTCTTCGGCAGCTTTAAGATAAGCTTCGGTCAGTGTTTTCAGTTCATCCTGGTATCCTGTTAACTGTTTGGATTTGTAAGCACTTTTACAGTTCAGGCTGGTTAGCCTCGCTGCCTCTTGGATTCGAAGCGAGTTCTCAGACAACACTGACAGCTGTTTCTGAGGACCCAACTGGCTCATTGCAGTTGATGTTCCCAAAATCTTATCGAGAGAATTTAGCAAAATCTGAATGGACAGGCCCCAGAGGATACAGAGGCCGTCGAGTTGATCCACCTGTCCCTCCAATGAGGAAGTAAACTCTACTAGATACCTTGTGTTGTTCTGAGCTTTGTTCAGTTTGTTATGTAAAGCACTGAATGTTTCTTGACTGTCACTTTGTGAAGTTAAATCAGACGATGTCAAGAGCTGGACCATGTCAGCACATAAAGCCATCACCTCATTTAGCTGCTGCCTAACAGTGGCGGCCATTGTCGGCAGACTTCCCTGCAGCTCAGTATAAACAGCATGATACCAGGTTCCAGCCACCGGCAGTAAAACCTTTCTGGTGTTGTTAATGAGGTCAGAAAACTGCGTGCTGTGTTTGTAGATGCTGTCTGTGCTCATCGCCGAGCTCATCGCCGTCTCCTGAGCCGTCTGGACCAGCAGCGGAGTCAGCGAGACCAGCTCTGCTCTGAAACTTTCCAGCGTCTGACGATCAATGGCATCAACAACGACCGTGGCTTCCTTCGCAGCTTGAGCGTAACAGTTTGACAGCTCAAGAACACTAGTGCAGGCCCGGTTGAGCGCTGTCACATCTTTGCCTTTAGTCACAGTCACAACTTCATACAAGAGGGGTAGAAGGTCAAATTCATGAGGCGTGCGGGTCAGTCTGGGCTCATCGGAGACAGCTGGGATCTCTAAATCACCACTGTCATATTTATGAGCCAGTTCTGCTTCTATGGTTTCCTCATCTAAGTGCTGCTCCTGATGTTCGTTTTGGGAATGCTTCTCCGTAACCTCCAAAACAGGAGATCCTCTTCTCACGTGATCCTGGTTCAGTTCAGAGGTGTCTTTAACTGATAAACATGACTGTGAGATTTCAGGCTGACGTGCCCCCTCTCGGAGCGGGCTCAGGAGATGTGGATGCTGTTGGCCGTCCAGTCCCTGTCTGAGCACTTTGAAATGCTGAATAACCATGGAAACGTTATCTGAAAAAGCAGTATATACCTCAACGTTCAGACTGGAACCTAAAAGCATGTCTCTGACCGACTCACCCACTTTGCTTTGAGATGACTGAACCTGTTTCAGCAGGACCATGAGGCCATTCCTGTAGATGGGGTTGTCATTTCTGTCCAAGTGCCTCCTCACTGACTGAATCACCAGCTTCATGTGACAAATAAGGTTTGTTGCGTATTCTTCAAACAGTTTATAGCTTTGGTCTCTGTACGCTGCGTCACATCCACGCCTGTCACTGACCATCTCATTAATAGCAATACTGGTGAACTCCCTCACATCCATTACATCACTGAGAGCATCCTGAAGCTGACTCGTCTCTTCATCCCATTGCTGACACGCCTCATGAAGCTTTTGAACAGTTTGCATTGAATTATCCGCCAACTCCAGTGAAAGAGGTGCAATTCGAGCTCTGAATCGTGTAAGGCACGCTCGTGAGTTCTCCACACTCTCCAAACTCTTTGCATCCACAGCCACAGCCGAAATAAAATTCGCCATTTGGATTATTCCATCTGTGGAAGAAATGAAATCCTCAACAAGTGGCTGAATAAAGTTCAGATCTGTATTTGTAGAAGGAAGTGCAACCAGGATCTGTCTGGTCACACTCAACAGTTCCTCAACTGTAGAGGATGCTGTAAGAAACGTGTCCAAGACTTGATAAAGAACAGCGATCATCAGCGCTTCATCCAGCATTTGTATTTGCTGAACCAACAAAGTGCACGTCTTCTCAAGGCTTTGCTCAGAATCATCAGGATCCTCTGAGGACTTTAAAATCCTTTTTATGTCCGACCAGAACTGCAGGATGAGGCGACAGTGGCCCACCACTCTTCGCTGAAACTCTCTACGAGAAGAATTTGCGACAACCATACAGTGCAGCACAAGATCTCTTACCACGCTGTCAAAGCCACTGCCTTGGATTGAGGAGGTGGAGGAGCTAGTAAGTAGCTGCAACAGACTGTTCCTCCTCCCTGTGTAATACCCACAAGGGCCCAGTGATGCACTATGGCATTCGCTTTTCAGGGTTATGCTAATGTCGCTCACTGTGCTCTGCACCTTGTCCAGAATGTATCTCTTGGCTGCCTGTGCCTGCTCGCTGGTTGGGTGTTTGATGGTCGTGCACATGGCAGTGTGCAGCATGGAGATGCACCTCCTCAGGGTCTCCAAGGAATCAAGGAGCTGCTTGGTTTGTCTGGGATCCTGTAAGGAATTTGCTCTCTCGGCTGTCAGGCGGTTGAGGAGAAGCAGAGCCTGAGAAAACACCTGGAAAGACTTGAGCAGAGACTTGATGTCTGAGGAGGATCCAAGCTCAGAGAGGCACTCCAAAACTCGATCAGCGGCTGCTATAACTCTCCTGACGGTAGCATCGTCGTCCACCAACAGAACCTGAGAGATAGATAAGGAGACTTGTTACTGATGCTGAACAGTTTCTTATGCTTTTCTTAATCATGTTAGTGGCATTGGGCTGAAATATCCCAACATCTTTTGGACTGATTGCCATGAAACTGGCTTTTCCTCTCGTACCACTTATTAACACGTGCATTCATGAATGGACATAATATATATTACGTTGTCACGCAATAATGTTACTGATCACAATTAATGACTAAATGTAAGAAATGGAAAATAGCTTTATATGCACATAAACCAAATACTGATGAACTGAGATCTACATTGTGGTGCCCAGGTACTGTATATATGAAGTAACATGTTTGCAGTACGAATGCATAATATTATGACAATGGCAATTATGGGCAGAGACAGAAGGCCATTTTGCAATTTTTTTCCAAATCTTGGACAATAACGGGAAGCGAAGCTTTGATGCTGGCCCTGTTGTAACTGTAAGAGCTATTGTTTGCAGTAAATGTCGTAATTGCACAAATTGCTGTATTCAAACATGATACTCTGGTGTGATGAAATAGTTTTGGCATGTCTAGAGAGCATTTCCCATAAACGAAGAGAAGAAAGAGGAGTTCGTCACACACCATGTGATGCTGCACCATGGTCGAGTTATAAAAGATTATGATGGTGACAGTAGACACAAAGTAGACTTTTGTGTCCTTTGTCCAATACAAGCAATAGCTGATATATTCCCCTTTCATAAGTTATAGACACTTACTGAACACTGACATGACATTATAGCTCTCATTCAGTAGCTAACAGTGTACAATGCTTTAATAAATGGTAATTTAAACAGTTATTTATAACAATACTGGAGGATTAGACCAAGGATCCTGGACGAATATCTGAAATATTTTGGGTGTACAATTTAAGTCAGTCAGCAGTTTGGCTTCTTATTGTGTTAAGTAGTATTCCCATTTAAGGAAACTTCTGGGAAAGATAAAAAGCAGATGCAGCTGTGGAGCATGAATCTATTGGATCTGTCAGTGCTTTTAATCAGTCACTGTCTGCAGCCAGTCTGTTCTCCCTATCTCTGTTTATTTTAAGAGTGTAATATCTTATAGTGAATGTATATTTAGTAGCATACTTGCAGAGAAGACAAATTGCTTTACTTTGACTACTCCCAGGAAGACGTTTTGTGCAGCAGTGATGAGTTCCTCCCTGTGCTCAGTCAAACCGGGCTGGATGCTGAGTTTCTGGGCTGCCAGGAGCACATGTTGTCCAGACACAGCCACCGACTCCAACAGGGACGACATCTCCATGTGCAACACTTCATCCTCCGTCTCACATATTTGCCTGAGAGCAAAGAGCCTGGTGTTAATCTAATAATATATTACAAATGTCAGTCTTTTAAAAGAGGTCTCATGTTGGAATGTGACTTTAATAGACTTGTACCTTCAGCCTTGTCTATTAAGCTTCTGATCTGTGTCTCAGTAAACTCCGCACTGTACATACCTGGAGGCCACTGCTGCCATGTTCTCAGTAGCTTTGGCCACAGCCTGAGCCGCCCCCTCCAGCTGGCTGAACTGTTCGGGTTCATCTGCACTGTCACACAGCAGCACCAAGTGACACAAATGACTTGCAATTGGTGCGACCACCTGCTCCACCGCAGCAGTCCTGATCAGCCCATGATCCAATAAAGAGGACATAGTTGGCAGGGTGATTCTCTCTGCTCAAAAGAAAGTGAGTGGTTCCATCTGTTGTGGTGTTCCTGCTGTGTTCAGTGTAGCACCTACATTAATAATTTATTATACTGTGCTTGATTTCAGTGTTTCATAGCAACTGGGGTCACCTGACCTAACACACATAAGCTCACAAGGTTTCAAGGGTAATTTCTGACTTTCTGTCTTTACATATTGTTGTGTATGTATGAATTGGATCTTACAAAACATGACGGCTTTAAGTAAATTGCTCAATGTTACAGACATTGTATTTCATTTGCAGTTTAGCTGTGTTCACATTAAAAATGCATAATATTATCTTGTATTTGTATTTTCTATTTTGAGCATTGTCCCATATTTGCTTAAGGTTTGAGCAATATTTTCAGGTAAGTTGGGACATTTTTAGAAACATGTTTCATGCACTTTTCCTACAACACTATACACTTTAACAGATATAGCAAAAATAATTAGACTGGTGGCTATATGATTAATAATCCACCCTCAATAAAATGTGAGAACAGGAAGTGAATAATGCCTGTCACAATTTGCTACACACCAATGTGACATCTTTAAAGTGTTAATTTTATATGACCAAAAGATCAATTCATTATGATAGTGAAATTATATTTGAGAAGCTGGAACTAGACAATGTTTGCCATCTTTGCTTGATAAACTGATAATCAAAATTGTCACAAATTAATTTTCTGTCGGTCAATCAAATTGTTTCAGCTCTAGGATATATATACATAATATATACGTATATCTCATATCATGAGGAGTTAGACATATAATTAAAATTCTGTTCTTGCACAAGAAAACTTGACGTTTGCAGAAATGTAACTGGAAATACATCCTAATGAGTTTTCCAATAACTTGGAATGTATCATTTTTTAATTTTTTTGTCTTTAGATTTAAAACAGAGCAGCCAGCAGAGAGCACCACACACCGTCCAAACAGAAGTGAACAACCACACTGGATTCATTTTGACAAAAACAGCATACAGAGCCATGAAATTTCACTCAATTTATCAACAGATAAATATACAGCTCCAACATCTTTAAACATCAAACATACAGCACACTATAATGGAAATGATATTCAGTGACAGTAGTATACTCAGAACAAAACCCCAAATAACGGCGTGATTAACGGTGACAACAAAAACATACAAACAAAATCTAACCATCACAGTTAAAATTTACCAAAAAATGTCAAGTGTCGGTTTCTCTGCATTCAGATATAGCATCACTTTAACAGATGCAGAGGGAAGACGTGAAGGTGTACAGTATATGCCAGTGGAATTAAATGGTAAAGTGTATCAGATCGATAAAAGGTTCATACAGCACAATAGAGAGCCAAGCAATCGCTGTGAGCCATAAAGTGTCTTAGCACTGAAGTCTTAGAGGAAAATGTGAAACATATTAAAATACAGGTTGTGTTCTTTGGCATTGCACATTTAAATCTGGCTCCAGTCTTTCTGCAAAATTACCCAAAATTCATGAGGCTGCATGGTTTCATACTACATCTCTTTTAATATAATTAATCATCACCTGACGGTCTTGGATAAATTCTTCAAAATATATTTTTTGGAGCATAAAATTCATGTTATTTTGTGATAAAGTTAATATTCTTACTTCTTTGGGGACATTAAATACAACCTGTAATTCATTGAGTTCTGAAAATTGTCTTTCACAATCAAGCCCGGCTTTACAAAGAACATGTGGGGTAAAAATTTGAGTACCGAGGAGCTGTGAACTTTAATAGTGGTAGAATTTCAGGGCGCTGACATTCCTCCATGTTGACTTAAAATAAGCTTTTCCCAGGAGCCCCAAAGAGCTCGTTTATGTGTAGTGATTTAGTGCAGCACATTCCCACCTATTTTTAGGGCATTACTCATGCCATGGGCCCCTGTAAATGACTGTAGGTGGACTCCCATCGCAGACTTTCATCTGGCCGTGGAGAGTATCTCATATTTCATGCTAAAACCCAAGGCCTAATAACATAATAGTAAAATTAAATATGGTCTGCTTAGTTGAAGGCTGGAAAGGTTTTGCAATAAATCACGATCAGGTCTTGTGTCATTTCCGACAGTATTTCAGTGAGAATTTATAACAGAATCAACTCAAATATCTCGACTCTCCAACCAGAGAGTCAGCTGCATACCTGAGCAGTAGTTCCTTGCAAAAGCAGCTTCAGATAATTCGTTCTACTGCACATTGCACCTTCAAGGCATTCGCTAATTCAAAGCGTTGCAGAGAGTAAAGGCTGAAATTTAAATGTGACTAAATCACTTATGTTACAGTCACTTTTATTGCCTACAAACAACTCAGTTAAAAGCTGTAACAAATGGAATGCTTAAGGACAGTCACAAAGCTTGACATGTGAATGGCGGCTTTTATGGTCTTATTGACCTCAGAAAGCCCTTTAACTGGGCCTCCAGCACCTCTGAGACCATGGTAGCATATGACATGAGGACACAGCGTTTTAATCAATCAATGTGTGTGTGGGTCTGAAACACAGAATTAGCTCTGATTAATTATCTGTGGGAGGGACAGTCTGATGTGTAAACCAGATATTCATGAGCCGGAAATAGTAAAGAAAAGATACAATCTTTCACTCCCATGAAGAACTGAATATACAAACGACTCCAATCATATACTATACAAGACAAATCTTTGGCATAAAAAGTAAAGCTATGGAGCCAAGGCATTCAGTCTTATCAAACATCAGTGCTTTTAGAAAAACATACTGTAGATACAGTATGTTTATAATGGCCTTCAAATCCCCACCTCTTCTCGAAGCCCAGTTTTACGCAATATGGCTTAAAGTGTATGTATAAAAATAAATTTGCTATGTAACACAGCCCTGAGGGTTTTGTTGTCCACCAGTATTCATGCCGTCTCCACATCCCCGTACGGATGTGGGTCTCCATCAACAGCTCCGCACCGCTGGCTGGGAGTTACCTCCTATGAGATTAGCTGAATTCCACAGCAAGTGTCCTCTGGCAAGCCGCACTGTCACCTCAGAAGCCTGTTTCCTGGACCCCCACCCACAAAAAATTATCAAGTCTCCAAAAAATATGGAGAATATTCTTCTCTTCCACATATGGAAGACTGAAGGGCCTGGTGCCACTGGGGCGGCTGGGCTGCGAGACCCCGTGCTATTGGATCCTTCCCGACCCAATCCCTAATCTCATTGGCTCCTCTGGGACCCCCCCAACTGCAAGTCTCAGTGGTTCTTTTCCATCCAGTCCCAGCTTTCATCACTGTCCTTCCTGTTCTTTTCAGCCTCAATGATCTCTCTGTAGCGCCGACGGAAGAATCCCATCTGTCAAAGAACGAGAGGAACGAAAATATGAGAGTTTAGAAAAGTGCATCTGTGGTCAGATCTAACCTGAAAAAGCTGTGGTTTAGTATGTCTGCGCTCATTATCTACAAATCTCACAAACTTACATTACTGCTTAACATTTCAAAAGATTTTTAGTGTAGATTTTCCTCTCTTGAGGGGATCGATTTTTTTCAAACAAGACTTACTTGAGTTGGGTAATGCACAGCTGTGACCTAGAGCCTGACCACTGGCTGATATTATCACCTCATCTCATCTTATCACAGATAGATCATATCAGTTTTAAGAAATATATCACCCTTTAAAGGAATGTTTTGAAAAGAAAATGCTGGCTGTAGCTTTATACTTACTGTGCAGACATGAGAATGATAATTGTCTCATGCTTGGAAAGAAAATAAATCGTATAAAAGCATATTTCCCAATACGTGAATCAGTGCTTTTACACAATAAGAAATTGCAGCACACAAATCCAAAAGATATGTTGATTGTGCTTTGGTAATAATTTTAAAAGCATATTGTAATCATATACTTGCTATATCGGTGCCTGTTCCTGTATCGGTTGGATAATACTGTAAACATTTGGTCAGCTTCATAACTTTTTAGTTAAATTAATGTTGTCATTGTGTGGCAACTCCTTCCCAAACGCTCACAACACAGTGGAAGAATCCCTTTTAAATCTAGACTTTATTTAGATTTTCAGATTTTTTTTTTGAGCAATTTATTGTGTTGTGAGTCTTTGGGAAACAGTTGCATTCTTGCAATGTAATGTAATGTAGTTGCTAGAAGGCACTGCTGTAAAACCCCACTCTTTGGTGCATTCAGGGACACCCGAAACACAAGACTTCTGAGAGTCAGCTGCAGACCATCAACAATTTTAGACTTCAATATTTTCTTCTTCTTATTTTTTCTGGTTTTGATTTTACATAGCTTTTAAATGTGACGTCATTTAGCAGTTGAGAGATTGTCTCTTCTTTCAACTGTAGTGTCATAATAATAACATCATTTTTAATAATAAGTCAAACATTGAGGTCACCGTGATGGATTGTATATCTTTAAGTATATGTCTACATGTTGTGATTTCTCCCGCAGTTAAACAAATGGAAAACAATAAATGTCTGGCTGACAGGAAATCAATTTTAAACATCATGGCATAGTATGGCATGCTTTGAAAAATGGCAGTTGGTAATGTAAAACATACTCAATTTAAAGTTAACAGCCAAAACCACCAGCATGGATGGAGGCATATAAAGCACTTCCCCTGCAGAAACACGTTGTTTCTTTAGGAATCTAATCTCGTATTCTAATTTACATTTAACTGACCTATAACATGCATTTACCAAGTGTAATATAAAGTGGGTTTGAGAGGATGGAGAGAGCAGCAGATTCTCAGTGAGTATCTAAACAAAGCCACGATGCCTCTCTCACTACGACTCCATTCATTTATCTGCGTTTGGCTACTAAAGTTTATTGATACAGACCTGTACTCTCCTCAGGCATTTCCTGAAAAGAGCAATACAGGACATGTGCTGCTCTTGTAAGTGGGGTTTATTTTGGCAAGATCCGAGGACCTGGGGATCGGAGATCGGAGCAGGAGGAGGAGGAGGAGGAGGAGGAGGGGGGATATATCCCAGGACCAACATTCCAAGGTTTAGTTGTGGTATTCCCGATGGAAAGTGAAGCAAGGAAACAGAAAAGGAGTTCTGTGCTAACAGGGCCTCTGGACATCAGTGTAATTGCCATTTCCCCTTCAGATGTTTCTTTCATGTCAGTGGTATGGTGTGAATTATTGTCTAGTTTGTGATTTGTCCTTTTCATGGTTGTTTAAGGCCCAAAGCAAGCTCTTACCCCCACCTCTTCCTATACCTCCAGCTGTCTCTGTACAACTGGATACGGTGCTGTTTTCTAATCAGAGTCAGACAAAGGGCTTCTGGCTGCGACACGCAAGTCTGTGACAACTCCCTCATAGTTACCGTTGTTCAGCAAAATACTGCTTTAAAAACAAGCAGTTATGTGACTAGTGTTGTTAGATGAAAAACCACAGTCTGTGTTCATGTGTTTACCTTCCAGAGTAGCACCGCTAACAGCAAAAAGATGAGGATTCCCACCAGCAGACTGATGGCAATGATCCAGCCGACGACGTAACCCCTCGGCTCCTGACTGTGGAGAGCCTCGAACACCAGCTGAAACACAGCAGCACTTCAGTCAGTCAGTGAGTCATGCTCGAATACAAGATGCACACACAGGGGCAGGGACGTACAAGACCACTTATTAAGTCATGTGCTGTAATGATGCAATGTAGTGCAACAATAATCACGACACATCTTATTTCAGTCTGCTTTAGCTGTTGTTCAAACTCTGGATTTGATTTCGAAAAGAGCTACGTGTAAAGCTTAACACAGCAGGAAACACAACACTTGGACTTTATGCACAACACAACACATTCAATCAATCAATCATGCAAACACAAAAAGTTGTCCAAATAAATGTAGATTCAAAATCTGTTTGTACATTGTCATGTTTCAAGCAACATCCATTGAAACAGTTTATATTGAGAGTCTATACTGTTCAGCCTGAGTTAGAGCACACCCAAGACAGGACAGGGTGCGGTGACCCTTGCCCTACATGCAACAAACAGCCAGCAACACAAAGTATAAACAACTTGTTGTGCTGCAAAACTTATTTTCATTCAAAGAAATATATATATTTTTTTGCCACATTAGCAGCATGACCCTATGGATGACAGTCTCTGTCTGTTGGTCAGTCCACAATTGGCCCAGACAAAAATATCTATATAACAACTAGACGAATTGCAAAGAAATTTTGGGCAGACATTCATGGTCACCAGACAGTGAATCCTACTGACTTTAATGACTTTTCATCTACATCCTAAGTTGAATTTGTCCACAACTTTGGTTTAAGACAAAATAACTTTACAACTTATGACATTCCCATCAGCCTCAGCTGTACTTTGTGTTTCATTGACACTTCCCAAATGTTTGCATGCTGACACAAAGATGGTGAACATGGTCAACATGATAACCACTAAGCATCAGCAGGCTAACATTGTCATTGTGAGCATGTTAACTTTACCTTAATTGTGTCAAAGTACAGCCTGACAGAGCTGAGAGTCTTACCTCCAACTGTCTAACAAGACATACTATCACTAGTATGAATAACATCATAGAACTAGAAGAAGATTGACCATCGCTGTTTCATAATGCACCACTCTTTACATGTAGATGTGTTCAGTGCCAACAAGTATTCGTCTTTTTAGGTCAGTGCAATAGAAAATAATAACTCCCCTTTTCAATTTGAAGCCTCATGCCTTTAAAATGATTCATTGTAGCCCAAAATAAGGTTAATTCTGAGTTATGTTGTGCGTTTGGGAGGCTTGACAACGCTTAAAAAAATAGCCTGTTTCCACAGTAAATAAGAGCTGTTCAGGCTGTTTCCCACGACATGAGCGAACACTGACCTGCTGGTTAATCTGTCACTCAGCTCATTTAACCCAATGCACACTATAACGCTTTACTATAATGAAGGGAAGTAATCAGGTGACAAATGTATTGATTGTAACTATGAAAACACAATAATTTTAAATCACTTTCTAGTAACAGGGGTTTGATTTTTATGTTTTTCATTATTTATTATTATTTCTTTTACTTTTTTTCATTTGTGTGACAGTCTGCCATTCTATGAAGCAGTTTTTTTTAAGCTTTTTGATTTGTCTATAATTGAGTCATTTCCAACGAAACTACTTCAATTGCTTGAATGGATGTGCAGTGAAACAGTGGTTCGACTTGTTAGTAAAATATTGCATTTCTCCGCACCACAGCAAAGCCTGCTTTAATGTTAGCATCCAGGTCTGAAATGGAAAACTAGGACTTAGGATGATGACATAGTTTATTTACTGATGATCTTAAACAAAGGCAAATAACTGTATAAATAGATGTGAAACTCCCAAATGTCAGATAATCCTGTGTAATGTGCTCCTACAAACAACAGCGGGGCAATTTCAAAACGGGCTGTGGAACTTCAGCGCTTCACTGTGCAGTGCTGCATGGGCTTTGAACACAAATGTGGCATGAGACGCCAACTGTGAGTCAAGACACAACCAAGTGGACAAGTGAAGATTAATCTCTCTGTTGAATAGTTTCCCACATTAACACCTCCCCCGTACTCCGAGCTCTGGAATCTAACCATTGTTATGCATGCCAAGGCGCTTGCGTCTACAGAAAAGATGAAAGCTCTGCTGGTCGTTGCTCTCTGACTTTGACTTTCAAAATGTAACCAGTGCAAACAGTTAATTCTGGGAATGTGCGATTGAATGTGAAGTTCATTCAACTTAGCCCTGTGATGCTAAGTTTGTAACGTGCGTACTTACACCAGAACCCTATAGATTTATGTCAGTTTGTTTACATACCACGGAGCATTAAAAGTGAGCCAGGCTTGCTGTGAGCGATACAACCAGGGACCACAAATTATACTTTGCGCTGTGTACTCTAGCCAGCAGGGATCCCGAGGGAAAGGGTAACTGTGTTTACTAAAACCAAGGGGGGCAATAATCGGGGGAATGCGCACACTCACTAAGTGCTGAAAGAGCGGCATGGCATGGACATATTCACGGCAGGTCTGAATTTTCCGAGCACGTCTGAAGCTCAGGGTCAGCAGGGCTGCGGCACGGTCAGCACCCTAATCACTTGAGAGGTCCCACTGTGAGCGTGCTGCGTGCTCAATATAATCATCATGTCTGAACTGGTAGGCCCGTTCAATCACTCAGCGAACAACAGCGGGGGGAGGGTCTGTCCTTGAGCACAGCTGAGGACCCCGAAATAAGGCCGGAGGAAGTGCCACCATACAGTATACCCGCAGTCCCCAGCTGTTCTCTGGGCTCACATCAGCCGCTCAAGGATCGTCTAACCACAGCATGATGGACTGTGCATCTAAAGATAAATATATATATATGCTTATTGATAGATTTTTGCCAGCAGAGCCAACCAGCGAGTACTCCGTCCTTCAACCTGGAAGCCTGGATTCAAGCCTCAGTGAGCATCTGCCCAGGGTTTAAAGCATCAGTTCACCCAAATATAAAAAACATTATTTGTATATCTGGATCTTCAGCATCCACTTTAATCACCAGCTAGTCGCTAAATTTGACATTTGATACTGATCATGCCCAGTAGTGTACAGTGAGTGAATTGAACAACTGTGGTTAGAGATGAGGTTGATGAGAGGAGTGAAGCCGAAGTAAAGAAGCAGGCCTTTCAAACAAAACAATAAGCAGAAAGACGCCGAAAATCTAAAAAGAACGACAACAAATGAGTTGATAATTCTGTGGATTTGTCATTATAAACTGCCAGTTGATATGAAACAATTTATTAGAACAACTTTAAGCCATTTTTAAACAATAAAACCCAACCTCAGATGCTGCTTGATATCACCTGATCGTGATGTTCAAAGTGGTTATTTTCTGTGTCATCATTACTTTTTTGCATTCTATCAAATTTAGCTCAAGTATTGGAATCACTGTAGGCAGACAGTAAAATTAAAAGTTCATGGTGTACTCACAGAAATGTCCTCTGGCAGGCCCTTTGGCACCTCCATCGCCCTATCATTTACTTGCACGCTGCCTCTTGTCACAAACTGGATCACAGAGGAACTATCCTGCGGATCGAGAGAGGGTGAATTAGTATTACTAACAGAATCATGATAACCTGAAACTAAATATATCAAGCTTGCGTTTCTTACCCTCTTAAGAATTTCAGTGTTGATTAGAAGTTTTATATCTATGCTCAAAGCTTCTTCTTTTAATTGTGGACCCAGAGTGCAAGAGATTGTCATACACGCTCTTCCAGGCCGGTCGCAGTCCTTTAAAAAATAGAGAAGAGGAAACATCAACTACAAAAACACAAAACACAGATCCTCATAGGTGACTGTCAGCGACCTCTGAAAGGTCAAAGTGTAACTTGAAGGCTGCATAATTACCAAGACTTTGCGTCCTGATTTGGTGAAGAAGGCAAATATGGAGTGAAAGAGGCTCTCTCTGTCCTGGGGGATGGTGCAAGGCGTCGGGTTCTTGTGAGGGGTGCAGTTCCCTCGGCCGTCGGCCACCTGAAACAGGACAGTGGTGGAGAAAAACTGAGTTGTTTTGACTTAGGTAAAATCATGTCCAGTGAAGATAAATGAAATCCTAAGTATAACAAAGTAGAGATAAAATAGGATATGCGGCATGGAGCAGGAGCTCTGTCATGTTTATGTCCAAAGATAAATTTGGATTTGGGTTTGACAGCGAAAATGTAGACACAAGCACTTCTGTCACCTCAACTGGCCTGATCCCACTATTGTTATGAGTCTCCAGGGCTCACAGGAAGTTCTCCCCAACAAGAAGCTGGTACCCCTCCCTGGCAGGTTTCCCATATGGAGTGATTTAGAGGTGTCTGTTTACTGCCCACCCCCCTAGGGAACACTTTCCCCTGTCCCCGGCCCAACCTGAAGCTCTGGAGGTGGAAGTCTCCTCTGGCCTTCCTCATTGTCTGCTCTGTTGCCACCCAGCATGTCTGAGCTTTTATTGCCATGCTTGCTCATGTCCTGTGTTTCTGCTGGTGTGAAGATTCATAGGCTGCTCTAACTTTAACCTGGTGAAATCCCTCACGAGAACACAGTTTTCACAGTAAATAATGAAAGTTGAGGGATTTTGTGCAGAAAAAGTGGAACACATGGAGCAACAATAAAATGTATAAAATGTAAGAATATCTGGCTATAAAATATACGTGTGCAACTGTCCGGTGTGCCACAGGCTAGACGCAGTGTTAACAGTGTTTATGATGTGTGGTTCCAGGCTGGGATGGTATGGGGCAGTAGCCAGCTCCACAGGTGTCCCATTCCTGCTTCATGCAAGCTGTCTGATCCCCTGAAAGTGATTCCAGATGGGCTCAAGGAGGGTGGGATACATTCAACCCAGTCTGGCCATTCACAGTAAATACAATTAACAGCTTGAGCCCCCCCACAATCTACCTATATGAAAGGAGCAATGGAAGGGTTAAGAAAACATTTAAACCCAGTGGGGGTATTGCGTTTCTTTATCTAAATGCAAAATGTTGTGAAACAAAATGGGTGGCTAGCTTCAGTAGCAACGTCAACGCCTTAGATTTTCACTGGCCCAGTGGTGCCTCAAGCTAAGCAAATTGCCCATGCCATGACAAAAAGCCCATGGATTAGCAGCTTTCTGTACATAAAAGTGTCTTCTGAGGTGCATACAGGCAGCTGTGCCATGAAGTGAAGCAAGGCAGACAGGCATAGGTCGGATAAATGAGCTAAAAATGTGGCTGCCTGCAGGTGAATAAACTAATAAATTATGATTTGGGCTAGATAAATAACGTAGATAGACTGCTGTTGGCATCCACCTGCGTCTCAATGATGTGGAACATGTCAGCTCCGCTGCCAGCCAGCCGGTTGGGTATCCTGATGTCCACAGTGGAGCCAGGAAGCCTGCTGGGCCCCTTGTTTATGGCCTGGAACCACATCAGACGGAGACAGGGAAAGATGGACACAAAGGAACAGAGCAGTGAATATACAGAGAGACATATAAAAACAGTGAAAATCCTATACACTCTGTGCTGGCAGTACCTGGAAAGTGAGATTGAGAGGCTGAAAGTTACACTCCATGTCTTCCAACTGGACGAAGCGCGAGTCGTCGATGGAGTTTCCATACACGAAGGAAGTTGGTGTCACAACACTGCAGCCAGAGTGGAGACACAGAAGACAATGCATTAGTCTGTTTAAACGCATGCAGAAATAATCTGAAAAACAGCTTCATTAAAACGTCTGGAATCAGTCATGTTATTCGCCGGACAGCAGAGTTTTCTTTAGCAGTTGAGACATGAAGCCTCCCTTCACATTAAAGACACACAGCAGCCTTATCAGATGTCAGAGTTCTGGCGGATTTGGGCTGTTTTACATCTCCTTCCCTTCTCTGTGAAGCAGAGCTATGATAAAGTGTTCTGAGATAAGGCTTTTCAAGTTGACATGCTCCGTATTGGCAAAGTCACTCCCTCTCCTCCCAAAAGCCAACAGATGAGCATTTGAGGATTATGAACTCCAGACAGCTTTATGTTTGTATAACAGCACGTACACTGTAAAGGGTCTGCATGTCTGTCTTGTTCTTACCCAGTAATAGTCGTGTCAGTCTCATGAACCAGAGGGATGGACAGATCCAGATTGTTGTCAGAGAGTTTGTGCTCAGGATTGGCACTACAACAATAAATGGAACAATAAAGTTATGCAGACAAAATAAATTCAGGATTAAATTCAACACCAATAAAAAAAACCCATTTACTCTAGGACACATAAAGGACACATCTATGGGGATAAATCAGCATTTTCATTCACAAGAATTACAAAATATTTAACTACTGTTATGTGAAGCTCTTGATACTTTACCTTTTCGCTTGAACTAAGAACTGCAATGTGTCGTTTTCCCCAGAGAGCTGACTCGTGTCGAAAATGATGGAAAAGTGATACTAGAGAGAAAAAGACAGAATAAACCAGAATGTCTTTGACTGTATATATAAGTGATACAGTATGATTGCTGTTTTTTTCCATGCAGACACACAGTCAGCAGGAGGCACACACCGATGAACTGTGTTTTACTGAGATTACAACATCTCTAAAATATGGTATTTATTTTAGTTACATCCAGGTTTGAGGTACCTTGGTCTGTGCTCTCATGAAGGGAAATCCCACGCTGCATTTGAGGAAGTCCAAATCAACAAGTCCACAGGAAATACCCTTCTCTTCCTGCAAAAAGACAGATAGACAGGGGGGTAAGAGGAGGAGATAGCGACAGACTGACTGGAGACAGAGTGGGTGACACACAGAGGAAGCCCCGGCAGACGAGATGCAGACTGCGACGGGGAGTCAGATTTGAAAGGTTCACAGGCGAAAAGCATCATCATTGGTCTCAGATGGTAAAATATATGCAAATATCAACAACGTAATCTATTACATATGCCTGGCAAAGAGCAGCAGTGTAACCCCTGCTGCAGCTTTAAAAACAAACACACACACACTTGCCAACATTTACAGTAAGATGAAAGTATTTTGTTACAGATTTTTTTTTTTATATGGAAAACAGTAGGTTCTCATATCTTATTGAAGTCCTAAATTAGGTTAAACAAAGAATGTACAAAGCAGTGATGGCACACACATCTTAGCGGGTGGGTAATTGGACAACCTCCAGGCTGTGTGTTTGGAAGCTTGTCTAAACAATATGGAGCTTCACCGGCTGCGCTGTGTAAACACTCGAGCCTTGACCCTACGAGGAGTAAGAATTCTTTTAGAGCGAGTTCACTGCGAGGCTGTCGGCTGAGCTCGTGTGCTGGAAAGAGGGCAGAGATACTTCACAACTCGGGCGATAAAAAAAAAAAAAGAGAAATAGAGCGCCTGGAACATTCAGCGTGGGGCTTAAGGTAAGTCATACAAAACCATCAAGTTTGGGCCCGTGTTTATAACACGTTTCCAAAAGTGATAAAGAAAAGAGGTGTGAAGGTTGTCTCTGTTGACACATTTAAAGGTATGTATCCATCCACAGTATCATCCACACTCCCATTCCCCTTATTCAGCAGATTCCCAGTCAAAGTCCAGGGTGTGGCCATGCCCTCCATCTTCATTAAGTCAGCTTAAATAAGCAGCGCTGACCTTTGCATGGAGACTATGGTGGGCCCTGTTTGGGGGTGGGGAGCACACAACTGGCAATGATGGAATTTCCTCTATTTCCTGTATTCCTCTGTGCTGCTGTGCAAACACCGCCTGTCCCATGGGCCTGGGCAGGCTTGGGGAAGTCAGCCTGTTTACCCATGATCCACCTGGCAGCCCTTGAGAGAGAGCAGAGCACTCCGACATATGGCATGTTGTGCCTCCATGGGGAGAAGAGCGACAAAAGTCTGTTTGTTCAGCACTTCTTCACTTTCTCTTGCTTACTTTCTCTTGTCTTTCGCTGTCAGGAACAAACGCACTGGGATTTTCACAACTGGCAGGCCCATTAAACCTCGCCAGGACTGTTTACTCTACTTTCGTGTCAGATGGAACATCTACAGGAGTAGCACGTCAGTGTGGATGACAACACACAGGAGACCCATTTTTGCATGTTGTGCACATCTATTTATGGCTCCAACCACTTCAGTATTTGTACGTTTGGCTTTACTTGGCTCTATCTTTTCCAAGTCAGTGTCATGGCCTGCTTTCTACTTTCTACACAGGTGTGACGATAAAGGTCTACCTTCGGTTTTCATGGCATGTGCAAAGCTGCACTTCACAGCCAAGAAAACCAGTGATTCGTACTGTGAATTCTTTGGTTTGAAGGTCCACTGAAATTCACAACTTCACACATTTCTCAGTTGCGTTCCCAACCTCTGGGCTTTTTACCACAATGCTAGTTTGGTTCCAAATGTTAAATCACCAGAAATGAGCGGTGGTATTCAGAGCCTTTATTTATAACCCAGACTCCAAAAAGGTTGGGACGCTGTGTAAAAACTGAACAGAAGCTGATAAATTAAAGTGTAATGGAAACAGTACAATGTGGATATATTTCATGTTTTGCCTCGTCAACTTCATTGATTTAAGATTTGATATATGCTTATTCTGAATTTGATGGCTGCAACACGCTTCAAACAAGTTGGGATGAGAGCGACAAACGATGAGAGGCTCACCACTTCCACATGACTGTACAAAGGATATCACCACATGGGCTTGGCAACACTAATTCTGCATACATCTGATTTATTGTATCATACTGTTAAGTCATTATTGAACAGACACCCTTAAACATCAGCCACAGCTCCGGCCTTTTAGGAAAAAAAGAGGTGAAAAAAACCCCCCACAGAAGCCGGTGCAGCAGTCTGTGAGTCCCAGGGGAGCGAAGGCAGTGCTCCTGAAACCAATTCACCTCCACAGTTTTCTGACAGCTTGTGTTGCAAGAACAACAGACAGATAACACACTCCACTCACTCTGAATATGAGGGGAGTACAAGTTCACGCCTCGCTCACTGGAAAAAAGCCTCAGGGGAGGATTGGGATCTGACCCTAACTTTGCAAAAAGGGGTCATATCATTACCTCGGACTTCTTGAGTAGTAATTAGAATTGTCTCAAAGAGCATATGGCAGTAAATCCGCTCGGTGGCCTCTTTGTCATCTCTTCAAACTGTTCACTTCCTGTTCCCTTTGTGCAGCAGGCCACCCTGACTTACCTGAACAAAACGAGGCTCTGCAGCTGCTGGCAACCTGATACTTAATTAGTTCATTAGATTAACTATGAAACTCAAACCGACACACTGTTTTTATAATATTTGCCTGCAGCATGTATTCTATCTAAATTCAATTTCAGCTTTGTTGAGGGGGGGTTAAATCATGTCACAGGTTGTGCTCTTTACAGAGATGATCCTTATCCATCACAGGGGTGCAAAGCCCAGCTGGAGGATAAACACCAGGTCCATTATGAGGGAGAAAAGCCTTCGTGATGGATGCTGTCCCCTGTAGCGTCCGTAAGGCTGTTGAACCAGGAGCAGGCCCGTATCAGAGCTCCATCTGACGTGGCGTCCCTGTGAGCTGCGAGGGGACAAGTGAGCGAGCAGGCGCGAGCGGAGGCAGATGTGAAATCCATGGTGTCGAAGAAAATCTCTCAGGTTTAATGTGGGATGGCAGTGGGTAGATATTTCTTTAACAGTGACTGAAGGATGATATCGCTTTCTGTCGCAGGTCAAAGAGTACGAGGCCTGATAATTATCTCCATGAAGGTCAGTCATAATCCTCACCATACATATACCGATTAAATAAAGCCTTATTTAATCTGGCATGAGGCAGTTTTCTGACATGAATAATGTGAATTTAAAGGTACGTAAGTCAAGCTTGTGGGAATACGAGGTATGTACGCTCGCTCTGGTTTGTTCACGTGCACACGGCTCACACATTGTTGACACGGTGCGTCTGCCTTGAATGAGTCAGAGAAGTGTGTGAGGAGCTGTGGACTATGAGATGAGACAGCTGTTGCTTCTGCCTCATCTTTTCATCTCCAGGGCTGCCTACACAGCTCAGAAGCTTTAAGTTGATGTGTCCTCTCGCTGGTCTGTCTTTCTGCATGCTTCACTGTTTAGACTGCACACCTGACTTTAATCAGTCTTTTAAAATAAACTGTCTTTTTAGGAAACACAGCGGAAAACTAATGGCAATCTGTCTGTGTCAATCCACCGATTCACTCGTGCTTTACCCACATCTTTTCAACTAAATAACCAAATACATTTCAGAAATAAACATGCGCGCTCGTGTAAATAAACAGTGCGCTCATACTATAAGAGCGACAAGAGGAACAGACCTTCTGCCAGAAGTTGATGTAGAAAACCTCTCTGGAGAAGTTGAAGTAGATGTTGGTGTCGTAGGCGTCGTCCCCAGCGTTGGAGATGGTCAGGTTCAAAGAGACGTTCTTCACTCCTCCCAAAGCCAAATGAGGTTTTATATGCAGTCTGATGGGAATATATAGTAAACAATGCATACATAAACCTTGGGATGCCACAGGAGGAGCAGCCAGCAAAGATTTATATTAACAAAGAATCGAAGTTTGTTTGATTTTGAATTTGTTTTCTGAAAGAGGAGTGGCCTTAATATAGAGAGTTTGCTTGTTTTGGGAGTAAAGCAAAGGATGTAAAAGACGACCAAAACATTCATATGCTGTCAGTTAACGGACAGAGTGCAAAAGATACAGAATAAAAAGAGAGGGAACTCCCTAAGTATGGAAAAACTTATGGATATCCTCCAAGCATGCGTCATGATTCCACTACCCACACCCACATGGCCTATGACGTCAGCTCGCTTCCTCTGTGATGAAGAAAAGGCAAACACGGACAATGAATCTAAACTGTGAAGTCGAAGGTTTTTTACCCAGAGAGCAACAGTTTCCCATGGAGCCTCAGGTCTGCAGCACAGTCGTCTGACAGGCAGTTCTTCTCAAACCAAGTCTGCAGAGGAAACAGTAAAGTATACAGTTCATATGACCTCATGCTGCCCGTGCACTGAACACACCACGACTCCATGCTCAGCCTAGGGGGCAGTGTTGTGTTGTTGTTGGAGCTGTCCAGTAGACTTTCATCCAGGACAGGCCCAAATCTTTACACTATCTCACTTTGAATCAGTCAGAGGATGGGCTTTGGTTTTAGGCTAAATCATGAAAGGAAACTTAAGTCAAGGGGCGAAGTTCAATGTAGCGTTGATGACTTTAAGATAAATGGATTCTGTAAGTGATGAAAGACGCAAATCCCACCGTTTTTCATGAAGTGCAGACAGTGGGGAAACACATGCGGGGCAGGTTAGAGGTGGTTGCAAAGAAAATAAATTAATCAGTCTTTCTGGAGTCCACTCAAGAAAAGCTAACACAGGCAATAATAAGCTGGTAACCAACACCGAATCATTATAACCTCAATTTGAGCTATTTCCTTCATTCCTTCTGCTGCGGTCCAAAGGAAGACATGACTTTGTTCTAAATAATCAATTGAGACGAACTACATCAGAATGTGAATTAGCTGATAATAACTGTAAAATGATTTCTCATCCTCATTTGTTGCAGCGCACCTGAACCAAAGCATTACTACATGAAAGTACAAGATGACAGGGTATCTAAAGTATTTATGAATGCAAGGCTTGAATTTGAGAATATTCATGACCACTAAACTTTAATAAAGGTCTGACAAATTCTGTCTGATGCTCACTTTCTTGCTCAGAACAATAATGATTATAATAATCTAATATATGTTGGGGATGGGATGTTTTTTCCCCCATTGATAATAGCTTTAAATCGTTATAAATCATGGTTCATGTCCAATGCAATCATTTAATTAGAAATGGTTAAAAGATGCTTATATTCATGTGTCTCACTATGATTTACTTATCTTTTAAACCCAACTGCTGACAATAATTATTCACATAATTACTATATCAGATTTGATCAAAATTAGCAGATAAAGAAGAACATGACTAGTCAGGAAAAATATTATTAATAAATCACATTATGTTTTCACTGCACAAAATCAGACATTGAGAAACCTTAGACAGCTTGATTTCAATGAAGAGGATTTCTACTTACATATATTTAAATCCCAAATACTGCATGACTTCATCACTAGGTGTTTCTCAGGGTGTCTTACCTCATTCCTCACTGCGATCTTGTTTCCTTTCCTCCATCGTAGCACCGGAGAGAGCGCCGGCAGGTCTCGCTCCTGGTGTCCCGTCAGCACATGCTTCCCCAGGCTGTAAGCCACCTCAAACGTGATGGCAGTGAACACATCCTTCACGTCTTTCTGTAGAGAGCACAAACAACAAGGCCGTTGCAGAGCATCTGTCCCACCATTGACACAAGACTGTAAAACTCATTTTAACCTCGAAGATATAACTGCCTGGGTGATTATAGTAATTTAACATCTTTCTCCAATTGACGCCTGGCGCACAGAGTGTTTGCACAGCAGATTATCATAAAGATCATACAGTCTGGATATGATGTTATCACTGTAATTAATTTACCAAAGATCCACAGAGTTGAATGCAGATGTAAGTATCCTGAAGAATGACAAAATCCAATCCAATCTGTACTGGTTTAAATGGACGAGTGACACCATTCTGTCATTAATTACTGTTTATTTGTTGTCATTTTGCTGAAAGTAATAAAAGCAGGCCCACCACTAAGTTCTCAGCGAAGCGAACACATAGATCTTTTTTTTTTTTTTTTTTAATCTGCTGGCACTGCCTCTGAGAGGATATCTTTGTGTTTCTGCCGGCTCCATCTTAGACCACAAAAGAAGTGTTTGATTTGGCATCAGATTTGGAAACAATGCAGACAGAATGAAAACAGAGAGCTAAATGTGATCAAATTCCATATCTTCATTAGATGATGGCGCTGAAAGACCTACATGGGAAAAGCAGATACCAATGTGCCTTTTTAAGCTCTTCTGTCCATCACAGTTTCACTCAGCTCTTTGAAGGTGGGTCGGCCTCAAAAACACACACAAGCTCCATTGGCAACCTGTGTCCTTTTGCTAAACTGATGTCTAACAACATGGAGACAAACCCACAATCCAAACACAAAGGGCTTCCCGGTGTTTTCCGGTAGTCACTTAGGTCACTCATTCGTTTGCACTTTCTCTCTTTTGTCCGTTATCGTAGCATTTTCCAGTGTCCACCCTCCCATCCTCTTTCCTCAGGCAGGCACTGGGCCAGTCTGGGCTTTGAACACAGTAGACATTACCAGTGGAGAACCCACCCAACTCATCAGTGAGAGAGTTATAGCAGGAAAGAGCCAATGTTAGTGCAGGACATGAATAGACAAAAACAGAAGGGGCTCAGATGGGAAAGTGTGCTGCATACAGATAAAGACACAGACTTGCTGATAACATCAGTTTTTAGCCATTATCCGTCATTGTTGGGTTGAAAATAGGGCTGCTAATCACATTTATTTTCATCATCAATTAATCTGCCTATAATTTTCTTGGTTCATCTTTTCATTGCTGAATATTCTCCAGAGCTCAAGCTGACATCTTCACATTGCTCATTTTGAAAGAGAAACAGTGCAAACCCCACAGATGTTCGACGCACAATCAAAAAAGATTGAGGAAAACAATAAAAGTTGGAACAAGTGAGTGTCACAGTCTACAGCAATGCTAGCAGCTCTCTGGGGCTTTGAACTTTTGTTAACCTCAGAATATTAACATGTTAATAATGCAACCATGCTGATGCTAAGCAGGTTACATTTGTAAAGGGACGGACGGACCAACAGATGAACAGACTGGCTTTGACATGTCTCGCCTTGGATGCTTAAAAAAAAAACAATTATCAAAATAGTAGTATAATGATTTTCTGTCAATCAATCAATCAATCAATTAATCCAATAATTCCGTCAGCTCTTACTGAAAATGACAACATTAATTGCCACAGCAGAACTGGTCTATAATAAGGCTGAACCAACTCAGAGGCAAAAGGTCGACCTCACATCCATTACTTGACTGCAATTCACGCCACATTGGACTTACAGAGACGGTGTTGTTCTAGTAGCATGTCGGCTCAGCTGGGAGGTAACTTGACACAATGATGTAGTCAGTGCTGAACAAGTGGTGGTATGCTCTGTGAGACACTGGCAAAGCCGTCAGTCTCAGTAGCCATTAAAGCAGAACGCTTGAAATGGCCCCTGTCCGCTGGCCTCTGAGTGAACTGACCCCCTGGGAGTCGACTGCTCGGGTCTCCAGCCCCAAACTCCCACTGCTTATCTCACATTTTAACAAGCCACAGGGGAACACAAGAGAGACATAATGACGTGAAATAAAATGTGGTGTTTTTGCCCAATCTCAGGCTTAAAGAGTGACCTTTATGCACAAGTAAATAAGTATAATTGTTCCATTAAAAGCAGTGTGCTGTGGAGGGATTTCCGTATCTTTTTTAAAAGAATTGTTCTGTTATGGAATCACTTTCTTCTTGAAACACAGACTGCTAACTAACTGGAGAGCTCCCAAGAATCACAGCAAGTTCATATTAGAAGTGACGGAGGCCGCTCGGTAACACTTGGCCCAAGCTGTTATTACCCCTTGATCAATGCTGCCAATTGCCCCACCCGAGTCCACACCCCTGGCCCAGTCACCTTCTCCCTCCTGATCCTGCTTTTAATTCCTATATTTGTGAAACAGAGGAGTTCCTGAGCTCCAGCTGAGAGGGACACTGGCTAGTGTTAACTGCCTGGTACCTATAATTTTATGGAAAAGAACAACTGCTCCTTACATGCTGGTGAGGTTCACAACAGAAAGCTTGTGGCAGGTCATTCTCCACTCAAAGGCTTCCACTGTGTTAATCCTCATTCAAACACAGAGGCAGCAGGGTGGGTCCCTGATCTCAGATCAGATAGAGCAATTCTGGGCTTTATGCTATTTAAAGAGCATTGCAACAAAAGAGGACATATGAAACAGCAGGTTTAGATCAGTTATCATGAAGGGAGAAATAAAGCATTCTTCCTTTTACAAATGAAAATTTTAACTCACAACTTTGCTCTTTTAATTCATCTAGGGCCTCACTTGGTCTTGTATGAGCAATAGTTTATGTTGGCTAAAATTACGTAATGTTAGCAAACTTGAGATAAGTTATACACAGAGTCAGTTTGCTGACTTTTAACATGTCATAGATAAAAAGTTGTTCAGAGATTCAAACAGGTTTTCGATTGTGCTCAATAATGGTTGTTTCCTCCACCTTGAGAAATAATCGACCAATCAGAGCTTTGTAGGCGGGATTAACAACATGGACGTCATCTTCTTACATACTTAGCTGGTTACCTTGCTACATCCATGAAGAATTAGTGACAGAAAAAAGGCGACAGTTAAGAGGTTGTTGATAGCTGCTTTACAGAAATAACACAACAAATTTGCAGATTTCTTAAACAGTTGTGAGAACTGTTAATTGTTTCATAGCTTCTATGTTGACTGAAAATGATACCAGCAAGGATAGATCACTCCTTTAGCCTGGTTATCGGGTAGTTTGTATCTGAAGAAAAATCCTGTTTAAAATTGGTGCAGTTTGCATGAATATTTCAGTCCAATCAGGGGCGTGTATTTCTGTTTGTTTTGATACTACCACTAGGGGGTGCCAAAGCCAGAAACTTTCAAATCTTACACATCCTTCAAGATGAAGGATTTATTTCCCTCCTTAGGGACAGAAAATACTGCCAATGAAAAAGGTAAATTTCCTGCATGACCACTTGAAAATGGTCTGAACCCTCTCATCATCCCATGGACAAAATTACTTATTATTGGTTCCAGTCATATCATGTAGAGATGCCAGCAAACTCAGCGGGAAGCGACGTTTTTCCAGCGGCTCCCACCATACTTTGGAAACTGTAAATTCTCAAGGATGGATGAAAAATCTGCATGTTGCAGCAGTTGTGATCTTTTATGACACACTTGATACAAACTCCCTGTTTGCCTATTAATAAAGTTAACTCACAGGATGGAGGACAGCTTGCCACTCTGCATGTTTTGAAAGAAAACAGCTGGGAATCAAACCTTCACCTAAAACACCCTCTCTTTGTGGAACAAGGTTTCTGCCAATATATTATCTCAGTGTTTATGTTAACACTCAGGACCCATTTAGTTAGCATGGCAGATCATAACTCCCGCCTTACTATCCATTCTTTCCTCCTCATCTCCCTCCCTGCTGCCTGTTTGACCTTTTCCAAAACATCCATACTTTATGCTTCATGTTTTCAGGAACATAAACACTGCTACTGTGTGAATTCATCTGACTTAGTTGAGCATATTTTATAGATTTCACCCTGGACTTTAGTCGCGCTGTACTCGAGCTCATGTTGCAAACTCTGATTCCCACATGTTAATCTGATCAACAAGATGGCAACGCACCAAGCTGCCCCTTCATGCTCACAGAGCAGCTCCACCACGGTGGGTGCGGGGAGGAGGATGACGTCAGGCTGCAAAAGGCTCTGATCCTCAGTTTAAACGCCTCATGCTTGACTGAAATGCACAAGAGCTCCTCTCTCAGCCAAACCATTTATTCAAAAGCATATAGCTTAAGCCAGGTCATGGGAAGTCTTTATTAGCTCGTGAGGGAAACGGCACACTGAGCTCCTTTTTAGGACAATGGATGTTTGGACGACTTACAGGTTGAGGCCGTTTCATTCAAGGGCTAAACGCCAGGGAATCTTAAATTAAATGGAAAAAGTTTTTGAGTTAAGTGATGAATGGATTTGGCCTGTCAAAGGTTACGGCTGTGTGTGTATATTGAGACACAAAGAGACAACTTGAAATTGGAAGTATTTACTGTAATGTCTGCAGCATATGCAGCACTTAAGCAGCTTATCTCAACTTGTCCTTGAAAAAAGTGTAGAAGCGAGACAATTACTGAAGTTTTTTAGTGTGTAACCCTCTGCCAGATTGACTACAGGTCAAGCTAAAGCAGCTGCTCAGCTCAGAATAGGTTAGCAGATGTTGAGAGGCCTAGAATGACAGACTGTGTAGGAGTAGGAAAGAGTGTCGTCCAATTGTTTTTGCTAGAAACCTTTTTTGGAGAAGTCAAATATGAACAGCTTCATTCTGTCTGTAAAACGATCCTCGTGCTCGTAAATCTTTCTGGTCACGTGTGTCGTGGCAGAAAGGTCGGGAGTCTGTACCCTGTCGTGTCACCACGGCTTCTTAAAACGACAATCTGTATTCTCCAACCACAAAAGATGACATATATATATTAACAAATCCAATTCAACACAATGATTTTTTTGGTTCAACCCCTTCTTTCTTTATGGACTTCACTCATCTAACAACCACCTTTAACATCCTGCTAAAATCTCCCAAGGAGCAGCTACTCAGTTCAGACTGCTGTGGCTAGTGACGGATATTTTTCAAAGGACATGAAAAACGTCCTTCAAGGAAATTGTCAAGGACTTAGTGAGAATGAGAGCAGCTGCCTCTGAGCCTGGTGATGTTTTACTGTTATATTCTTTATGTGTGTTTCCTCTTGTTGTTCAGTTCCTGCGCCCACCATTGTGCCCTCCTTGACTTGTCATTTCAGTTGTTTTTTCATGTTGTTTTCTGCCTATTGCATTTTTATTAAAGCAGCTGTATTTTGTTGTTCTTGTTCATTTCTGTATCTTTTGGTTCTGGTGCTGGTGTTATTCATGTATTAATTTGTTGTTGTTAATACAACAACAACAGCTTCTATAAAGCTATAAAGCCTTATAAAGTTGCAAATGTGTTTGCGAATTGTTACTTATTTACACATCCAGCAGGAATGGAATAACATTCATTCATTCATATGGGGTCCTGTTTCTGGCCAATCGGTAAATGTTAAGTTCACGAATCACACTAATATTGCATATGATTGATCTGCTGAGGGAAATTTAGTCGCTCTGCTATGTACTCATAGTGTGTCCACTATGTTTAAGAGCAAATTACTCTGCTGTCTATCTGCTGTTTGGTCTTGGGCAGCTGGTGGACAGTCAGTCTATCAGCTCTTTCACTGAAATGACACTGATGAGACCAGAGAGAGTGAACCAAAACAGGAAAGTTGCAAGTTGTAAAATCAAAACAAGGAGCTGAAACATGCAAAACAAGAACAAAACCGGATGTTTATTATCTGTGGAGTCATCACTACAAGAGGCAACGCTCACATGATCACGACATGTCTTCACCTTTAAAGTGATCTATTTTTATTCTTCACACATCCAAGTGACGGATGTGACAGAGTTCCTCCTCAGGAGTTGGCAGAGTTGGCAGAGTTGGCAGGAGTTTGCAGAGACCAAATATCTGGCTCTTTAAGCTGCTAAATGCTCCACTACGTTCACCAGTTGGAGAACAAAACAAAACAGTAAAGTTTTACCACCAACAATAAGCTGAGCCTCAGTGTAAAGCTCTGTAAAGCTGAGGGGAGCTGCAGAGTCAGGCGATAATTCTCTGTAGGCTCCTCACTATGAGCGAACCCTTTCACACTGTTTTCACTCTGTCATTTAATAGACTGTTATTACAAAAAATATTCATCATAGACACTTTAAGCAAGATGTCTTGTCTCAAACAATGACATGAGTCAGTGATACTAACCATGTTCTGACTGGCTTGTCTGGTTAAAGAATGTTACAAGTCAACAAAAATGCATTTGGGTTTTTAATATCTTCAGCCTGTCCAAAACCAAATCTGTCTGAGTAGTCTGAAAATGCCAGACTACCAGTCATACAAAATGTATGCAGTATGCTTTTGAAAAATGTTCCCATTCAACATGAGCCATGTTTACTCCAACCACTGGAAAATATTTCAGCCTGTCTGCTGTTAGTAGTAGAGGCAGTGATTCTCAGATGTCTGTCCAGCTTCAGGCACTAACCTGATAAATAACACACAGCTTACTCCACAACCTGTTGTGCAGTAAAACACACTGTGAACAGAAACAAATCGAACTGACTCAGAGTGTTTCAAAAGAGAGAACGTCAGAGTTCATCACACACTGTGTCTAGTACGAAAGGCAAATATTACCAAGAGCTACTCTAGTCCTGCTTATAAAGCTAAGTTAGTTTGAAATGAAAACAAATGAGGGGATTTACAGGGCTGCACACAGGCTAATTAGGAGTAAATAGTGCTTTCAGTAAACAGTGGAGTGGCCATGAACTTTCACACAAAGAAATGGAGAAACTTTTCTGACTGATAAAAACCCTTCACTGGTCATTGTGGTGTTTGGACGAGATGGAAAAACGAGGACAGGAGTGTGTCTTCACATCAGAACTGTTGGCACAATGAGTGTGTCACATGATCATGGGGTCATGGAGTCTGACTCTAGAATATTTTCTCCCTCATTTCTAACTCTCAAATGATTCCCTCCACCCCCCCATTCTTTCCCCTCCTTCCACTTTAAATCACTAGTATCTTGTTTTTTCCACTTCAGCTGTGATTTATGTCCAGTTTGATGATACATTTGCAAGGATCATCCATCATTGCTATTGTCTATCAGAATAGTCCTTCATTAAGAGTTCGCTTTAATTTCAACCCCTCTTGATGGTCACTGTCCAAAAAAGGCACAGAATAATAGAGAAGACCGATCATGGAATCCTTAGTTCAAATCTGTGCTGCTGTTTCTGTGAAAAAATAAATCAACCAAATCCCGACCTTTAGCAAGAGTGAGTGCTGCTAGATACGGCGGTGAGTTCTAATGTCTCCCATGAGCCAACACATATTTCCTCCTGACTTAAACAGAGGAGCACCATCACTTAACTGACAGGAAATGTATACCATCTGTACTGTCACGCATGAGGCCGCATCACGAACAAAACACCAATAAATACCACGTTGCGCTTAACACAGCATGCACGCAGGAACATGCATTTGCAGAAGTGCACGCGACATGATATTCAAAAAATCCTCGTATCACACGACAACTTTCCTCGGAAACACACAAACAAAAGCACACGCCTCTTTGCCTCTGACTTTCAGTAAAACGACTCTCTTCAATAAAGATCCCGAGGGTCCCGATAAGAAGATATACATCTCTTATGCTTTCGAGAATCCAAGCGTATTGAATTTATTGCTTTTTAAAACAACGTTCACGTAAACACAAATTACAGGAAACTTTTACGGTCTCGCACGCATCATGAAGAAGGCATTCAACATTTGACCCTTGGACAGTTAAAGCCACAGCTGGGATTTATAAAGGAGGAGAGAAAAGGTGCCTCACTTCCCCCCGGTGGAAATTGGCAGATGGAAGGCGTTTGCTGCTCAAACATACCAAATTCATCAGCGTGTTATTTTAACTACATTCTATCAACAACAACTTGATTTAACTCCAGTGCTAACTATAGTTGTATTAGTGTAATATCTGCATCTGAAATCCAGCCAGCCACCTATAAATACACAGATGTGTTCCCTCATATCTCAGTTCCTCCTCAGTCAACTCCCACATTGTGATATTCTCAACACTTTGCTTGTTTCTGTGCTATTTTCATTACAACGTCACATTTGAGAGCAATACAAGGCTTCACGAATGGCCATGAAGCTGCAAAGTTATGAAAACGCAACATCACACAGGAGCAGAACTAAATGGAAATTAGTCTAAAATGTCCTGAGTCGTAGCCTCTTCCTTCCCTAAATTCTCGACCCAGGGCTCCCGTCATCATCAGGCCTCTTTACTTTTAACCCCTCACTGATCTCTGTTGTAATCTGACTGACAAATATGGAGTCACCACAAGGACACATGCACCGCTCTCCTAAGAAGCAAAACAAAGCTAGTGCTGAAAAAAAAAATGAAAAAGAATCCAGATGAGTTCCTTTTATGGAAGTAGTTTCAGGTCCGGAGAACTGGGAATCAAATAGAAACAAGGTGGCTTTAGTCACCACTTAAGTCGGTGTATATCCGCACTGATGGGAATAATACTAATACTAGTAATAACAATAAAAAGAAACAGAGCAGGGACAAGAATAAGAAGAGATTGAAGAAGAGAACTGAGATAATAGCTGTTTCCAATTCACACTCTTGTTCACTATTCCTTATATTATAATAAACAATGGTTTACTTTAAAATGTAAAATACATTAAGCTTTTGGACACTTCTCAATCATTATAAATGACTGGCATCATCACAAGTCTATTTCTGAATTTGGTTGCGGTTTAGAAATAACAACAAGAATCTGAAGACTTCCTGTCTTTGAGAGATTAACTCTCTTCAACATCCTGATAAAGCTTCTGTGTACATAAACAGGAAACTCGTTATCTGTACTCTTATGCCATTAATTGCAGAAGCACATATTCCAAAAGAATTAAGACCCCTTTATAAAGTTCACAGCTGCTGATTTTTGCATCGTGTTGTGTGAGTTTAAACAATACAGCACTGTAATTACATGCAATCTTTGAAAAATGCTATTTCAGTCTCGGGAGAACAACAACCCTCTGATAGATGAGATATCAGCAGCTCAAAATGTGCAGTTTTCTGTGTGTGTATGGTTGAGTCCATCCTGGTGATAGAGCAGGTCTCCAGATGCTTCCTGCAGCTGATTTTGTCACCGTGCTCAGAATCTAGGACACTTTTACTTCACTGTTATTGTTGGAGCCATTGTTTGTAGACAAAGCCGTGATAAAACTGCAGCACGCAAACACAAATTTGTCAAATTCACTTGATGACGGCAGGTTAGAGTCTATGCCGGATATAAACAAATGTCTTGTGTGTATATATTTGGTCCACTTCCTTTGTGTCATACAGGAAGCAGAATTTGATGTGACGCCACCAACGCCAGGAATAAACACTAATATTAACAAATGGGTCAAGCAGTGGGAAATGATAACGGGGTTGCCGCCAGGTCGTTAAGGAAGCGTCATGGAGATGCCAAGTGATGAAGTAATAACAGCCTTTTGTCTTATCCTGTGTGGCGAAGCAAAGGCCCCGTCGCAGGCAGCGCTTATGACATTGTGATTCAATGCGCACACACGTTCACGCTGAACCCCGAACACATACATGTTTCCTCTGCAGTGGATGTGGGAAACATGGCAAGAGAAACTCTTTCATTGTGGTCAGACTTGGCCACCCATTACGTTGCCTTGCGGTGGCATCGTGGGGCAGTAACGCAGCCAAAAGACTGCAGAAACATTTTGCCCAGCATGCACAGCTGCCAAAATCAACAAATCATCAAATCTGGCCAACCTTTGGTCGGTCGTGATATGAGTAGCAACGATGGATTTACTATGGCAACAACACAGAGCAGGTCTAATGAGCAGCCCTACCAAAAATAATACTGCACTTACATCTTCAACGCACATGCATGAGAGGAAATTTATGAGACAAAAGTCTGTTGGCCGTTCACTCCCAAAACAAGCATGGAGAAGAACTGTGTAACGTTCTCTCTGGCACGGCCATGTAGGGAAATCCTGACCAAAATATTACTCTGAGCTAAAATTAACCTGAAAAGCTCTTCTTTAGAATCCAGTAAATGCTATTAGCACAAATACTTGCAGACAAAGCATTCAGCTGAACTTATTTATATGACAGTGTCTATGACATTTTCCACTCGATTTATTATCGCACTGCGCTGCTCGAGCATTTTTTTCATTATATTCTTTATAAATAGGTGGTTGACTGGCTGCCATGTGTAATAGAAGACAGCTGGATTTGATTAACTTCCTGCTATAGACTTTCGTTGTATCAGCTCTCTTGGCCTGAGGTAAATGAAACCGGGGGAACGGCATCAAGGGAATTGCACGTTTCTGTTGAACTGTAAAGAGGCAAACAAAGCAGGCAGTGTGGCAGCGGCCCAGCTCTGGATTTCCACGTGCCAGACAGTGTTGAGGCTCTGGGACTTTGTCTTATGGGAGATTCTTGGGGATGCAGCGACAGGAACTCGCGCCTTACTCTCCAGGGTTTCCTGTTTGCCTGTGGAGAGCAATCTGAGGTCAAACATCAGACTCAGTGTAAATGTTTTTTCACATTTGTTTTGACTTCGTTAGTGGACTTCACTGCATAAAGCAGCTCAAAAACTGTCAGGTAAGTTGTCATGGTAAGATGTCCTGAGAACCACACTTCCTGTCTGGCACACTATCCATTGAAGCAAAGCAAACAGAAAAATAGTTTTAAAAGACGGTTTTAGCAAAGTCTTATAGGACAGGAAATTTGGTGGTCAGTGTAGAGAAATCTCTACAGGATGATGTCGTTTTCAATCAAATAGACACTGTGAATCAGTGCCAGAATCACTATCGACACACGCTGACAAATATTTTCATTATCAATCATATATTTATTATCTCCATTAATCAATTCATCATTGGTCGACAAAGGGTCAGATTATCTTTCCCAAAGCCCAGGTTGAGATATTAGAATTGGTTCTTTTATCAAAAACTCAGAGATATTATATTCACTATTGTAGATGACAAAGAAAGGATGAAAATGTTGAGACATGAGAAGAATCGTTTTGGCATTTTCGCCTTTTCATTACATTAATTTAGCTTTTTTTTTTTTTGACACTTTTATCCAAGTGCGTTGAACCATGTGGATACAACCCAAGAATCACTATATCAAACTTCATCAAACTCTAAGTTCAACTGCTTTAAGTGCTACATTTAGAACAAATAAGAGAATAAATTATAGAGAAATGGTGGATTTTTTCAATTTGTGGGTCAAGGGTCAGTCTGTGATTGAAGATGTGTAGAGTTGCTGCTGTTCTGATGTTAATGGGGACCTTGTTCCATCATTGTAAAGCCTGAACATCAAACACTCACAAACCCAAACAAGTAAGCGATTATCAAACTTTATCAATGAATCGTTTTAGTTCTACTATGAACTATATGAACTATACTATATATATAGTATAGTACTATAGTAGTACTATATACTATACTATATACAAACCTCTATAACATGGAACTATTTTCTAACTTGTAAAGATGCAGTTTATGTCTGTTGCTGTCTTCCAGGTTTTGTTTTCTAACAAAACTGATCATGTAAAAGATGCATCTGTCCATCAGATTTAGCCAAATGAGATATAAATGAGGTACAGTATGACGCTAACAAGCAGACACACAGGCAGGTTAAAACATTACCTCCTTTCAAATTGAATCTGCAAAGGTAATGACACAGAGAACCTGGCTCAGTCTGTAACTTCATACACCATCATCATCCCAGTCAAATCTCTGCATTGTACTGTTCAAATCCAACAGTTTTTCCATTCAGTCATATGAGACTGGTGATGGCCTCGGTGCAGATAGATCTTCACCCAGCAGATTACCCAATAACAGCAGCAGTCTCCAGAATAAAGTTTGATAGACCTTTAAATACTCCAGTGGTGCCAAGCAAATGCTAGAGGGACATGAGATATAGGGCACATACTCGGTGGAATATAGGCCAGAGGAAAGGGGGGAGGTGGTGTGAGCAGGATACTTTACAACCTAAATTAAACAGACAACTGTTACAGGCCGGGCTTTCACTGCCTATTTTAGCTCCTCCTCGGAGACTGCGACGCATCTACAGAGCCTCACAATACTGCTCATGACCACAAATGGAATTGGCTCTTGGCACGATTTCAAGGCTCACGTGCACTGCACCGCTGTGATGGGGCTGCTGGAGTTAAAAACTGGTATGACGATGGACAAATTGCCAAAGATGTAAACATGCCCTGAGATGTAATCGCGGCAGGAGTGCAGAACATCAATCAAAGAAAAACGTGTTTACGAAGTAAAGGAATAAATCAAAGCCAAGTGAGCAGTAAAAGCCAGCGTACAACCAAACAGTACTTGGCACAATGAATAATGACTCTTTGTAGTTTATAGTAAGACATATGTCATGATGTAATGCTGACATTACACCTGTTGCACCTTAAATCTATGGACACTAATGTCCTCCACTTAAGATACAGACACACAGATAAAGTACAGGACATGATCTGAATACTGCTGTCATTTCATTCCTTTTGTTTTTAGCCATGTTAGCAGTCTGGCTCTATGATATCAATCTGTCAACTCACCACATTAGTGCAGACTCAGACATATCAACAAATAACGGATGGATTGCCGTGAACTCTTGCACGGACATTCATGGTTCCCAGATGGTGTACCCTAATGACTTTGCTGATCCCCTGACTGTTCTCCCAGTGTCACAATGAGCTTGACCACTTTAGTTCTGAGTGAAATATCTCAAGTTGCCGTCCCTCCAGCTACTATTACTAGTGTTCCCAGACAAATTCTCATACCCTCCTACATAAGATAAGCTGTCCAGTTGTATACACTAACTGAGTATGTCTGTATCCTGTCTCATAATTATTGGCACTGCTCGAGTGTTCTGTCCTAGACGCCACAATAATTAAGTTTAATTGCTGAGGCGTCCAGTGGAACATGAATAATATTCAAAACCTTTAAGCTATTTCACTACAAGTGCTGCGGCTGGCACGATCACTTGAGACACTACCATACCACAGAAGGACAACGTGCCAATTGTAGTACATTACTTAATACAACACATCAAACTGAGGAATTTCTGCTTAAAATCAACCGATCTCCTGTTCAGTGACTCATTGCCAGCTCACGCAAAAAGCACCTCTGATCGTCCGAACACTAAGCATTCGTCAGTCATCACTGCTAGGAAATGTTTTCCCTTCCCAAATGTGAGGTAGAACTGAAGTAAAAAGCCTGCACCGAGTTTATTTAGCTAAAAATAACCAAACAAAGACCATCTGGAGGGCCTGGTATGCTGTTGGTCCATGCCAATGAAAACATGTTTAAAGTGATCAACATGAAAGACTTGCATAATTTCAGAAGGAATTACTCTTGAAAAAAATTCAAGAAAAAAGAGTGAACTCTGAGCTTCTGTACTCTGCGCTCTCTGAAGAGCTCCTGTTATGCCCTTGTGCTCTCAACACTACGTGATTTACTGAGTGGCTGCTCCAGAATTTTGACTTGATTTCAGATGGTGAAAATTGACCATGTCAGTTCCAGCCCTGCGCCTACATTATGCTGAGCAAATACAACTTTAACAGCGCCTTATTAAGTTTAGCTGTTAACTCAGGTCCTTTAAAAGTGTTTATGTAATTTATTAAGTCAACAAGAGGGGTCGACAGATGGTCAGCCGAGTTACAAACGTGAGAGTGGCTCAGAATAGCTCGTGGCCTCCTTCCACCGGCCCTCATGCATCAGGGCTTGAGCAATCAACCCTGACGTGAGGGTTTTCCATCAGCAGCGCCAGCATGCAGCTCCAGTTGACACAACAGCAGCCCCGCGCCCTGCTGTGACGCTCGCCTCGGCTCTATGTTTTCACTGTATGTTTTAGCTGAGAAGAGGGTGGGGCGGGGGTGCGCGATCCCTCGAGGATGCAGTCGGGCAACCAGCTGGTTTCCATTAGCATACCTCTACTGGGGAACGGGAGGACTGGCGCATGTGGGCAGACACATGAGGAAGATAAATGATGCGATTGGTCAAGCAGACTAGACCCTCTCTGAGCCAGATCGCCTCTGATTATGGTGATTCTTCAGCTTTTCTCTCAAGTGTAGGAGAAGCACGTAGTGTTTGACAATAACGACACACGGCAGACAGTTATCAGGTTAGGTCATAATCTTTGTCCCCTTTACTTTTCATAGATACGTCTGGTCATTNCAACAGAGCTGTAAAATACATCTCATCCCTGAAGTAACATCTGGCCTGATGGATGGCACTTAAAAGATAAGTGAGCTTATCTCACAGCTAGAGAGATGCCACAGATATGCGGCAGCTACAGGCTGCGACGGAGCGATAATTCAGCCGTCCACCCGCAAACCCAAAGATGTTTTGTTTAAGGGTTACTTAAGCAGAAAGACTATTTTACATGACTTACACTATGGTTAAAGTTCTGCGTGTTGTAACTCAAATGGAGCGAAGGGAAAATTCAACTTGAAATGTTGGACACTTTGATCCAGATTTACTGAGGAGCCTGGAAAAACACATGCCAGGCTTCGCTGATAACTGATGCACATGTTGTGATGAAAAAAAGGAGCTTATTGCTACAACTGCTCTGTGTGACACACACTCATTATAGTGTGAATGGTTGAAGGAAGAGAGGCAGGCGTGGTAATGACAGCCCCCCTCTGTCGGCAGCTCAGCCTCCCACAGTGAAAGCGCCTGGAGAGCGCAGTTAAGAATGCCAGTGAAATTTACAGGCCTGCAGCGGGCCTCCGAATTAGAGGAGGTGAAACACGGATGGTGCCCTCAGGACGAGGACCCTCACTGAGGCTACGCGGCTAAATCACAGAGCAACACAATAGAGGGACTATGCAGTGACAAAGGAGACTCTGTTTCCTGTTTCTGTCAGTTTCTGCAGACGCACACTTGAGCGGCATGGTTTCGCGAACCATCAAGAGCCCGACCGTTACCTTTAACCTAACCCAGCAGGGTGACACAAAGAGCTTCCCAGCAGATGCCTGATGATCTGTAGCCTTCAGCTACAGCCACCACTGCTCTTACAACACTATGAGACATGTGATGGCCCTTGATTTATTTTGATATTTGTAGTTCTTTTTTAGGACTTTGACGCTCTGACCAAAAACTACATAAATAGATAAGAAAGAAAAACAGGGCACATAAGCAAATAACTCATATCACACGTCAACATTACAGGGTGAGCACGGTCGAGGTCATGGGAAAGATCAGCTGAGGACACAAGCAGCACATGGACAACGCAGCACAAACACAGGCCAGCACTAGAAGCAGAGTATTCGACCTTACCTTAACGTAGGCGGTGTACCGCTGGCACTCGTCCCTGTTGATGTACAGGCTGAGCTGCTGGCTCATCTGGCTGATCTGAGAGCCGCTCTGAGTGAAGTAGACCCGAGAAGGTTGGCTCTTCTGTCGCTTATCCACATCAGCTGTCAAGTTATACAGCAACTCTGAGAGGACACAAAAACACTGTTAGACATAATATCAGCTGAGAGTGATGATGACAGTTCTCTGAGCAAAGGTAATCTTGAAAAACAATCCAGGTTTTCAGGGTTTGGTTTTCTCCTGCTGCCAAAACATGGGAATAAGTTATTGCTTATAGTAGTAAGATGAATATGAATCAGAGGGATGATGGAGCATGTTTGATTTTTCTTGGTCTGATCATCCAATACTACTTTGATTTAACTAGAGTCCTTCGCTCCGTGTTGTGCTAATTTCACTAGATTTAATGTAATGTGTCTATAGTTAAGGTTACTGTGAACACTGTGCTAACATTGGCTTTGAATTGTATTAATGTTTGCTCATGCTGAATAGCTACTGACAAACTCAACTTAAACATAAAAATAGCTTTTTTCTGTTGATATTTTTTCTTATGGTGAGCAGACAGGAATTAACTAAAAAAAAAGAAAAAAAAAGAAAATTAATTTTCCAGCTGGCGGGGCAGAACCTGTATAACTGTGAAAGAAAACATTTCATTTCAACATTCCTGTTGGTTCCACCCCTGGCTTTGGTGACACTGAGACACAGAGTCACTTCAATTCTATTTTGTACTGAGAAATCATAAGCATGAAGTCGAACATTACCAACATTTCCGAGAAAACCATATACAGGCCTCTGGCCATGTGAAATCCACTCCTCTGAATGAATCAGCCTCAGTCTGTAGTAATTGCTTCAAGAGTGTGTCATACTGGTAAAACAGTGGGAAGGATGGCAAACACACCCCAGTTGGACCAAAGCCTAACTGTTTCCTGTATCCAACAGAGGGAACGCCATGAGCTCACTCCAGAGGAGGCAAAGGAAGGTTTCATTATGGGAGTCACCAAACACATGGTGCTGCACTTTCCATGGCGTACGCCAGACGGCTAAACAGAGAGGCTTTATTCCTGCGAGCCAGGACGTAGTCATTATGTAACGACAGGGCTCCTGGTCCCCTGGGGGGGCGGCTGAGAATGACCACACCCAAACACTGGAACAGGACTGCACCTCAACGCTCAACAGGCACCGCACCCAAGAGCTTGTTAGCGAAGGCTGAAGGGTAAACCATCGGCCAAACGCTTTCTCAGCCACAGGCCAAAGGCTAACCGCACTGACCGTCTCCAAGCATGGGAAGAATTGCTCAGCATGATCTGTTTACAAATTTTTCCCCATTTAAATGACTGAAAGTTCAAGGAGCGTGATTTTCACTTCCTCAGAACACAAAATGACCATTAATGTGTTGCATCTGCGGGAGATGGACAGGATTGTTGCTTGTTGACCTGCAACCTATGTAAGATTTGTGGCTTTTGAAATTCACTTTCAATAAAATCACAATGTCTGGATGCTGATCGCCAAGAAATACAACTCACTGCAAAACCACAACTTGTCATTGGTACACATTCACAAATGAAATACAATGAGTAAATTACTACATTTTAGAAGTGTTGGCATGTGTTTTTTTTAACTGTCTAGTTGGCATGCCAACCTGATGAGGTTTCTCTCATCAGGATTTGTCCTCACCTATCTGCCCGGGCAGCTGTCTTCCCCTGAAGCGCATGCAGACGGTGACGCTGAAGCAGTTCAGGTTCTGATGGCCCTCGTGGCACTGCGGCACTGAGATGTTGATGGAGACGGGCAGGAAGATGGAGACGTCCACGGTAATGACAGGACGGGTCCTACAACCACACAAACCAACACAGGCACTCAGCGTAGGAGAGACTGGACATTAGACCAGCTCAGAGGTGGAAAGAAAGTACTGTAGCGTCACAGAGAATGATCCACTTCCTCACCTCAGCAGCACCACACTATCAGCCATGAAGGCCCCAATGGTCACATCTGCAACAAGAACATAGTCATGAGTGATTTGGAAAGTGACACAGAAGATACAGCACAACCTCTGCTGACAGCTCTCTTTTACACCTGCAAATCCCAACAATGCACAGAGGTCTTTCTCTGTCATGCTGGCTAAGACTCAAAGTTAGCTGTGGAATGCAGTAAACAAGATGCCTCTATCACGAGGCTCTGCGCCGCTATTGCAAGAGAATGAAAAACATGAGGGTGAACAAATAAATATTTAATAATCTTATATTTTCCTATAGGATGTTTTCATCTAATTTTCCCGATGTGGTCAGGAAAATCTTTCAAGCCTCCATCTAGTCTGCTCTGACCGTACCTGCGTAGCCGTTGCCATCCATGTCCACATTGCCTGAGATCGACTGGCCAAACATCTGCAGACCAGGGTTCACACTGCGCCCAGACAGTCTCTGTAACAGATGATACCAGCTTCAAATAACACACGAGAGCCAACATGGAAAAAATGAGCACATTATATGACTTGTTTTTGCTCTGCATTTATTTTTCATAGACTGTGCTTTGCTTTTACAGATTTAGAGTAAATAACACATAAGGTAGCTTAGCATTAAGACTGTAAACAGCGAGCTTGGCTCCCTCCAGAGTTCAATAATAGACATTATATCTGGTTTGTTTAATCTGAAACAAGTGTAAAAAAGCCATGTTACTGGGAGTTCACTGTGCCTGTTTGTCAAGTAATACTTACAGCACATAACTCCCCTGTAAAACCACAACTTGCATTTAAGTGTTTGTTTGGATTGAACAAACAGGATAAATCGTGTTAATTTGTGACTCTATATACAATGTATTTCAACCAACATCAAACAATTATTTTAATATACTGTAAAATAGATTTAATAGAGGAAGTACTGATTCATCCACTAAGAAAAAAAAGACCATTCTCTTTTAATAGTTACACACATAAATTATGATGCTGAATTATGATTGCCTCCAAAATAGACCACTGTCTGTGCTTTAATCTTTAATAACAGTTAGAATAAAGTTTCAAAAGGAGAATTTTTTTATTTTAACAAAATATCTCAGTAGTGTGAAGATTCTCAGTCATCCAGTTCATGATTATCCATGTAGGGTTGAATCTAGGACGACTGGTGGTAGATAAATCAAGAAGCCCCTTGGATGAGAGGCCAAGTATCTACAAGCAAGTCCAATTCAGTCCAACATAACCCTCCTCAGATATCTCAGTAGTGATTTTTAACATTTAAATATTTTGCAGACACTTATAAAAAAAGAAGCTCATGAAGAACTGCTGCTCACTCAGAGCTTCTGTGGCCTTCTGTGTATTCCTGAGGCTACATCACCACCTGTGACTTCACCACACTCCCACACTTCAGCAGCTACTATGTCAAGCCATGAGGTGAACACATGGTATTCATCAAAATTTAGCGTGCATTGGTGAAGCTGTAGAGAAACTACTACATCTGCATCTAGATCACATTACGATAATCCCTTACTTACCATTAAAAAAAAATCTATTTGATATTGTCATGTTGGAGGATTTCTTACCATGGAGTACTTGCTGATGATTCCTGTGGCATCTCCATGGTAGATATAAACAGCTCCTGTGTATTCATCCTCTTTAGGTGCTCCTACAGCTACATCTGATCACACAAACAAAGCACAAAATAGTGTTTCTGGGAAATGTGGGCATAAAAATGAATGAGCGCATAAATGAGTGCGTGTGTTTGTGAATGTGTACGAAAGCTTTCATTAACATGTTTACTTTCAGCTGGCCAGAGCCTGGGAAACAAGCTGTTACAGTAAGACTCTTAATAGACAATTAAGTGTTGTTAGTGGCCATAAAAACTTGCGCGACCTCTGAGAGAGTGGAAACAAGACTATAAAGTGCTGGCGAGAGCACTGAAACAACGTCTCCTTATCCCATTTCCACAGCAAGTCCAAATATAAACCTTCTTTTTATAAACCAAAACACTTCCATGCCATGTGGTGCAGCATACCATAGCAGACATGGTAAAAGAATGGCAAACACCACACAATAATTAACTCATTATGTAGAATTAAACAAGTCATTTGTTACTGCAACCAAATGTGTATTGTGATTTTTACAGTAGTTCTTTCAAATTAAATTGTAGCAGTTTGGCTGTAAATAACAAATCAGTCAGCAAGGAAGTCTGGCTCTTTCGACACTCTGAGAGTGACGACTTACAAGATGAGTTATACGTCCCAGCTGCCATCTTCCTCCACACACACACACACACACACACACACACCCTATGTGCCAGGCTGGAAGCCTCGCGGCATATCTCACACAGAGATGAAACTGGGTAGCAGCTTCCAGTCTTAAGCGTGAGATGGACGCCAAGTTGAGTCCTCTGAGCCAAGCCACGCGAGTGCCAGGAAAACAGACAGTGTAAATGTATGTTTCTTTATATGTGCGTGTGTAATTTGGTCTGTGTCTGGATGACTCGAGGGTGAGAGGGGGCAATATTTTCTAAAGATCCCCCTCTCCGCAGGGTAATCGAAACAAAATGTCAGTGAAAATGAGGGGGTTTGTTGCACCTACTGAGCATCTCAACCAGCCAGTTGCTTGTGGGATGATGTGAGGAATATAAACTGTGTGGCTTTATTACTCGCCTGATGACAGGGGAAACAGCTCTGTTGCATACAGGACAATGTCACATAAATAGCACTGAATACTATTGTAAAGTAGTTGCCACTGCCTGGATTACTGATTCATAGACCACTGGAGACCTATTACAAGACTTAAACATATAAAGTACAACCCCCCTCAGAGATCCGACCTCTCATCATTGGCTCCAGTGTTACAAATGGTTTAAATGGCCAGAGAAAGTTGAATGGTTTAAGGACAATACCAGTATTTTGGAATTTTTCTTTTTGTTGCATTCAAGGACTCTCTTGAATGAAATGAATATGATGCTTGTTTTGGTCTGTATTGTAGAGGCTGGTTCATGAGGAGGACACACAACAATAATTAAACTTCAACACTAACAACAAATAAAGACAATTTGCATATAGTGACTATGATGGATATCAGAGTGAAATACATTTAAAACAGTGGCTGCTGAAGTCAGTCTTAAAACTTGTGGCACGGTTGTAAAAAGCTGTACTGTAAAACACAAGTGATTTGTATTTAATGGTCTAAAGCGTGTTTACACCAGCAGTGTGGTCCTTTAAGTCAGTGATTCCCAACCTTTTTGGCTTTTGACCACGTAAAGTAAATCACTGTTTGCTTGTGACCCACTGACACAGGTTTCAGATGTCTGTCAGCTGTGAGTAGTTCATTTAAAGAGTCGTTTTCTTCTCTAAACCTTTGTGCTTTTGAATGATTGTTTGAGGCTCAATGAGGTAACAGTAGCCATGTCTTTACAGGAAAAACAGAAGAAGAAGAAAAAGTGTAAAAAATGGCAGCAGAACTTTTCCCTTTCTTATTTACTATCCCATTAATCATCTCACAGCCTCTTAGATTTATGTTGTGACCCACCAAAAGACTCCCGACCCACCGTTGGGGAACCACTATTTTAAGTATTTCTATTATTGACTTTCCACTGGCAAAACACTGAATACGTAACCAGCAGCCTAAAGTGTACTGTCTCTTTTAAAATATAAAAACATATAAACTTTTTATGATAACATATAACAGTTTATAATAAAAAATCTAATAATAATACTTCTAAAATCCTTTAAAAAAAAGTCCTAAATGTCCAGATAATAATGCAACATTAGAGCTTCTACAGGTCAAACTGATGAAGTCCATGTGATACAGTCAAAAGCTACAGAGCAAGCAAGTAAGCAGATGTTGAGTGGACACCGTTTTGGCTGAAACCGACCTTGATATCCATCGTCATCTATGTCTCCGATTGCAGTGATGCATTCTCCAAAGTGTGCATTGAAAGCATTGTCACCACTCAGAACAGCTTGTTCCTCCATCACCCCCTGAAAACAGCAGCAGGGAAAGATAAGAGTTTATATACAGAGCTGGCAGAGGACAAAAGAAAAGCTCCTACAATATACTGCTGCAGTGAAATTATTGCAGCTTTCTTCAGATAAAATTCTTTGGCCACGACTGCTGTTACTTGGCTTTTATCCAAACAATTTAACAAGCAAACAGACAGTCAACTTCCTCGCAAAATAACTCATAAATATAAAATGCACAAACAGGAGCTCAAATCTCGGTCGGTTACATAATCTCACAGCCGAGTCACACAATGCTCCACTGTTTTATTCTTATAGCGTCACGATAACAAACACGGTCAGAAAGAAATTAAACATGAGCAGAGCTAAAAATCGACAGACAGCAATAACAGCACGGACACGTACATACGTCTGTATAGTTCAAAGCGGGATGGCTGAACATAGTGTAGTAAAATAAATCTGCAAGTTATGGTATCGTGTTCCCACTGATCCACAGAGCCCACTCACATTGCCCTTGCTGAGGTACACAGACACCTGGCCCTCATCCCGGAGCTGGCTGTGCATGGGTGCCCCCACCAGCAGGTCCGACAGGCCGTCCTGGTTCAGATCAACTGCACATAATGAGGAGCCAAAGTAAGAGCCCATCTGGAACCAAGCCGAGCCACAGAGCAATGGGTCAGATCACAGACACTTCTTCTTCAGTTCATGCGATTGACATTCATGCCCTGACTGGATTTTATATCTATACTGATATTAAAGGAATATTTACACAACTTATGTCTTAAAGCTACCCTGACTTCCTTGTATTTACTCTGAATGGAAAGCGTTAGCTACATCACTGGCTTTGGTTTCTCTAAAGCATGCTCCTTCTTTAAAACGCTGTCTCAACACTTAGCGCAGACATAAACAGAGCAGTTCTGACAACAAGGCAATTAAAGCAGCATGTCTGCAATGCATCGTGGGAATCAATCACATGATCCAAGAGGAAGACTGACTGAAAAAAAAAAATACTGTTGCAGATGAAAAAGTGCAGGATATGAATAGCATCAATGCAAAGTATGTGCTATGTAATGATTAAAAACCAGATTGTAAGACCACGTCCCAGTTCATACCATTTTCCCTGAGGCTTGAAAACTCTTCACCAAGGACGCGCCATCAATTTTGAAAATGTAAACCTGCGCAGGAGAGAAACAGATCACTGTAGCGAGAGGACTCAACAGCTGGAAACAAGACAAAAAGATGGAGGGCCCTACTTTTCCGCTGCCGCTGTGCTGAGGGGCCCCTGCTGCTACGTCTATTACATTAGGAGAGGAGAAGTGTCCAGCGGTCACAGCATAACCTGGAGACACAGATGAGAATTAGTCACAGTTCCTTTGATGCCATTTAACATTCAACACAATTATCCTCATTCACATGTGTCTCTCACCAAGGTAGCTGTATCTGTGGGAGTCCACATTCTCTTTGTTTGGGCTGTAGAAGGAGTCAGAAGTCAGGTTGTACACCTTGATCGTCCCCGTCCAGTAGTAAGACCCCGGCGCCCCCATCACCACCAGCTCCTGAAAATGAACCCCCCCGACACACACACACACATTCATTCAGATGACTGTCAACAGTCTGCTGCAGGAAAGAGAGGAAAAAAAGGAAAAGTGTTGCTGGGTGAACGTCTGGTTAACCAACGGCCACAGACTGGTTTGTGCTATCTGCACTTTTAACCACACACACAGATGGCATGCTGGCTGAAACTGCCTCCTTTGATGTGATGAGGAATTCAGAGCGCAGGCAAAATTGACAGCTGTAAAATGAGCTGTTCACACTTTTCCTAGTGACGCTCCACAGCTATGAAAGGGACCAGAGCACCACAATTAAGATGCTCTGTTTTAGGCTACACAGCACCGTTGCGCGCCACTTCCTGATTTTCACCACTGATGCTATCTGTCTCAGTGGATGTGTAGTTAACCACTGAGAAGTCAAACAAACTGAACAACCCTGCGAGGACCTTACTCAGCAGTATGTATATCCCCTATGCAGTGGTGTCAAACATCTGGGCACCACCAGGCGAATGCCCCACAGTTCAGACAAGGATAAGGTTTAACAGTTGGACATCTTTTTTTTTTTTTGTAAATTCCTCACATTCTTTCAAGGAGGGGGTTCTTCAAATGCTTTAACAGATCAACACTGGTGTCCTCGGTCTGCGAAAGAAAGCTGGTTTGAGGATTTTGTCTTTGGTTTTAAAACAGTAGGTTCATTGTGGGATCTTTTCTTTCCTGAAGCTATAAGTCTACGGTCTAGTGTTATTTACAGGTTTCACATGATGTCGACTGAAGAATCTCGTGCTACAGTAAAACTTCCACTTTGGAGCTCCACACCTGTACAGTTCTTCTATTGTTGGTTTACATAATAAAATAATGAAATCAAACCCAACTGAACATTACGTCATACACTGCTATGAGCCTGTCTTCTTCAACAGCCGTGAACAAGGTTTTCAAAGGTTCTTTGTCGCACATTAAATAAACTGTGGTGAAATGTTCAACTTATTAGCAGACAGATCATGTGAAATGATCCCATTTTAGTACCATTTTTATAAGCACAGTAATGTGTGTGATACGTCTGCGTGCTCTTGAGTCATGCATGAGACTTTGTAAATGTAGTTTAAAGCTGCAACTAATGATTATTTTCACAGTTAGTTACTCTACCCTTTATTTTCTCCATTAATCATCTGGTTTATTAAAGAGAAAAAAAAGTCCATCACTGTTTCCCAAAGCTCAAGGAGATGTCTTCAAATGTCTAAACAGTCTAAAAACCCAAAGATATGAACTAAACAATTATATTTATGCACTGTATAATAACAAAGAAAATCCTCACATTGGACACACAGAGAATGATGGGAGCTTCTGCTTAAAAAAATACTTTAGACAACATAGAAAGCTGAAATAATGTTATTTAACATAAGTAAAATAAAGATAGATATTTCACCATAAGGGCACAGCTGTGCTCCGGGGTCACATTTTAAGTCACTTAGAGTCTACTGTACTTCACTGTATGTCCCAAATTGAGCGTAACTGTAATCTGAGACTTGAAAAGAACCTTTGCAGAACATGCTGCTCACGGGGAACATCAGGAAAGAATTATATTGCTAATGTATAGAAAACAAAATGTCTAAACTGGTCAAATGTCCAATTGTCAAATGTAAATGTATTCCTCATATGCACATTTTTCCCTGTCAAACTATATTTACGCTCAAATGCATTTATATGTTAATTTTGTTTGACCTTCTCTCCGTTTCTGCTCACTGCACCGGCTTCATCTCTCTACACGTGCAGGAGACAGAGAGGTCCTTGTGAAATACAAAAAGGTGTTGTGCAAACAGGGATGATGTCATATGAAACAGTAGTGAATCTATGCTATAGAGAAAAGGAAACGTGTATTTCCTTAAACGCTTTATCTTGTGGAACCACACCAGGTCAAGTGAGGCCGCTGCCGTCTTTCCTACACTATCTGCCTATGGAAACATGAGCTAAGTGTTATCAGCAGTTAGTCAGCAGGGCCTTGATACAAATACTCGTGTATATCCGAGTGTAGAATTCAGATTTTCCACATCATTTGACATATTAAACAACTTCGGGGGGAAGAAAAATCCCCCTCAGCCACATACACTATGAAACATCTCTGCTAACTATCCCTATAATACCAGAGTCAGAGTCAACAAAGAGTGGGGAAAAAAAGGTGCTTTGAAACATTAGACATGTGGTAATATTAATGGTTATCATACTTTCAATTGAGAAAATGAGTTCCCGGAAGAAAAAAGAGACAGTAAGGAGGATGAGAAGGACCAATAGTTTCTATTAGTGCTGCTCAGTTTACCAAGTGAAGCTCCATGAGTGTCCAGACAGCAAACAACTACCTCCACGTTAGACGAACAGAAAGAGAGTCTCACAAGGATTAAGAAGATGGACAAGCACTGTTACTGACCTCCGTAAAAACTCCCGCTGTCCCGGCTTGGCACGAGCCGTGCTCTTCCCCATACTTCTGCTTATAGTCTGTAAGAAAAAACAAACCACAAATTATTTCACTGTGTGCTTGGGCCAGCATTTACTGGAGTTTTTCCTGCATTCCATATGGAGCTAGTCAAAGTCCCAGTCCCATCCACGAGGAATCTGGGGGCAGAAAGCCGACTGAGAGAACACCATTCGACAAGAGGGCCGCTTACTTGCGGGGGGACACAGTGCTCTCAGGTTACAAAAATATTGAGCTTGGATCTGTGCGAAATGCACTGTAAATACGGTCCCATGCAAAGTCTGTCTGGCTTCTCCACAACTGGCAATGAGAGTTATGGAAGGAAGTGGAATTAAGGTGTAAAACAGCCATTGATACATAGCTCTGAGTCACTTTAAAAACATATGAAGAACACATTTGTGTGAGTGAGGTTAAAATGTTACACAGTACATTATTTTTCAGATGAGGCTTGATTTCTGGTGTTGTGGATTAAAGGAAAGGATTTGATTTATGACACACATAACTAATTCTGATTTCTCTACCTCGCAAGCAAATGTGCTCTTAAAAGCTTTTTACAAAATCAAGCCAAAATCTGTTCTTCAACAAAGTTGTCATAATTACGCCTTTGTGAAAATGTTTTTCTTGTGCAAAAAGGTGCGAAGGGAATAACAGGATAAATCTCCAGGATAAATGTTCATATACTCGGCGTAACGAACTGTGTGTCCTTCAGTAGTTGGAGCCGGCTCTTGCCAAAGTACTGGTGTTGAACTGAGGGAGAGAGATCACACTTCAAGGCTCTACAGCTACAAGTCATCAGTGCCAAAACACCAATCAGAGGCCAGAAGCAGATGTGGGGGTTTCACACTGATGGTGCTGGCTGCATGTGCCGTGATGAAATGTAACCACAGAAGGGGACAAACAGACCAAACCAATGGTTATAAACTTGGTGGAGCCCTTAAGGTGTCCCAAGAAAAATCTGATGGGGTCAATAAGAAATAAACAGGACTAGTCTACAGTCATGTTAGCAGCTCTTTGAGTCTTCATCAGAACTGCAGTTGGACGTTATTAAAACTTTGGAAACTCCCTCCCCAAACACCTTTCTGACGTCGGGCAGCTGCATCCAACAATTACTGTAACTTCCCAAAACTGACAACACTCAAGGCCACCTCCAGCTGTGATTGTGTGAAGGTGAGACAGTAAACTGGGTTTGAACTTCTCAGCCGATTTCTGCCTCTTTTCATGTGAACGACTGAATACAACATATTATAATTCTAATATCTTCTATCTATGTTATAATATAAAGTTAATTGTGTCCTCCTCCTTTGTCTGGCTTCACCTTACTTTCCAGGGTTACTGTTTGGAACATCTGTGACCACTTCTGACCTCTGATGTGGTTGGACAACACGTACGAACCAGTTGTGTTCTAGCAGAAATCGGCCCTTAGTTTAGTATGTTCGCAGTTTCTAATTTGCAGTAAACACAAAGTTCAGCTGAGGCTGATGGCGACATCATTTATTTTTAAGGTATTTGGTCATAAACAAAAGTTGCAGACAAATTAAAGGTTTGACCTCTTGATGGGGCTACATCAAAAGTTATGGGTCCACCAATGTGATAACAATTCCTCTTGAGGTTAACGTGAATGTTTACACCATAGCAATTCATCCAACTGTTGTTGAGACAGTTCACTCAAAATCAAAAAAACGTGAACTGGGGACCATCGATTTGTTGTTGACATATTTCAGCCTGGACCAAAGTGACCGACACTGCGCTCCCTCGAGCCAATCCCTTTCCTAACTTTTCTCTAATTTCCTCTTTTTGATTATGAAATATGTCTTCGGGCCTTGAAAATCCTCAAAATGAAACCATGTGAGAAGAAAAATGTCACTTTCAAATGAAGGCCAGAACCTGTATCTGTGCTTGATTTTAATGGGTTGTGAGGCAAAATTGTTGGGAGCTGCTGGACTAAACAAACAAGACCTTTCACCCTCAGCAATGCGTTTAATGTTTTCAAGTGTCAGCCTAATGTGAGACGTTAACATGGGTTCAAATGAGGAGACAATATTAACCATGATGCCTTTACTGTACCTTCATAACACGGGATGAGCGGCTTCGTCCTGCCTTGAAGGGTGGGAGGAATGATGGAGCAGTACCCGTGAGGAAGGATGTGTTCAGAGTCATAGTAGACGTTTTTCCAGCGGTGGGCACAAGCCTGCAAGAGAAACAAGTTCAGACACGCGTTCATGCTGTAAACACAAACACTCCAGATTTCAGGCAGGCGTTCCTCGAACCACGCTGATAGTTTAATCCGCGGCCTCCGCTGGGCTGGAGTCAGCGCGTCTCTGTGACTGTCAAATGATCGTCAACAAGAGGGGAAGGCCCATCCATAACCCTGACCATAACAGCTATGGTCTGTGGTGTGACTATCTCATTGCAGCTTGAGAACTGTGTTTCTTAAGCAGCAGTTCATGTGCAAGCAAGAAAAATAATCACAGTAACATTTGCGTTTAAATAGTCTTAATTTCAAAACAGCTCCTCCAGGCTTCGCTGGCAGCTGGAGAAGCCAAAAGTTCAGACAGTGAAAAAAAAAAAAAAAAAAAGTGGATCAAAAGAGAAAAGAACAAACTCCTACTTTATTACACTGCTGCTGCTGAAACAGGGGCTCCGTTTCTGAAACTGACAGTGAATAATTCTCAAAACAATATTTTGCTGCCGTGTTTTTCAAAATAAAACATTCCACAGATCGGTAAGCTAACAGGATAATCTGGACTGGATTTCAAACTCTGCACAAATCAGGCCACATAAATGTGTAAATGTGGTAATAATTTAGTACCCAGGGGAGGGATGGTGGTGGGGCTCCTGTGGCTCTGGGGACAGATCTGGACGCCTCTGTGCAGACAAAGTTCACTTCATTTCCCCTCGCACTGTTTAACTCCTCCAGGCCCCCTCCCCACGCACACACACGCAGCCAATCTAAATGAATATAAGAGCTCAGCAGATTGTGGGCGCACACAGAGCGTCGGATGACTGTCTGGAAGCAAGATGCTGTGTTGAGAAACACTTGTATTTCAAAGGACAGTTTGGCCAACACTAGTAGCAATAGCAGCATAAACTCTCCCTCTTGAGTTGAGGCAGATCCTTTGAATAAAAAGATCAATCAGCCGACATAAAGATAGAAAAGAAGCAGCTGACAAGTTCTGTCAAAGCAGCAGCAAAGAAGGCTTATATGGTTTGAGTGTGGGGTCCTGTGCTGTTGTCATGTTCCTGTTCAGTTAAAGGGCTCACTGGTCCCAAACAAGGCCTTCACTGAAAGCACAGATGAAATCACCACAACACACATCTGCCAAGCAGCCGTTTCCCTCCTGTTGCACAGAAACGTGAGTCCATTCAGATGAGATGAAAAAAAAAAACGAAACAGTGCTTTGGAGACGCACAGCAACACGTGGCTCCGGAAAGCCACCACCTTTCTTTTATCATAACCCCCCTGTCTGGGCGTCCGAAGAGTGTGCAGCTAAAAGCTTGTTGTTCCGCAGCTCTGCGATCAAATTCCCGAGACTGACAACTCCAAGAAGTCTTCAGATTCTGACTGAAGCCAAGGGTAATGGTTTGAAAGTCATGCCAAGGCATTCCACTGAGGTATAAAAAAGTGGACCAAAAGGCAAACTTATTGAAAGGAATAGAGGTTGAAAAGGCCAAACAGTTATCTGAGGGAAGAGGTCTGTTTTTTGACTCCCATGAGCCTCCACTCTTAATCAGCAACAGGTATTCAAATTTGTATTCACACCTGTTATATTCAAACTGTAAGGTCGCTGGATCCAGCACGACCCACCTCACAGGAGACGGGGGGGGGTTAACGTTTAATGAAAGGCTGCCCTTGGACCGGACCACCGCAGAGGGGCTTGAGCCTAAACAAACTCTGCCAGCTGCCCTATGATCTCTGTGCAAACACCCAGCAGAGCACCTCTGGGATTAGCACCACTAGTTAGTCTATTTCTCGAAAATCCCTCTCTCGATTTTTATAAACAACAATCTACTCTTGACAAACCCTGTTCCACTGACTCTTCCAGCTCCAAACACGAGGTAAATGTTTCACAGTATTATGTAACTGCGCCGCCGTTTCCAAATCTGTCTGGCTTTAGTTGTAACTCCAGCTCTGAATATACAAAAAAAACAAATCATCACTGAAGTTCGTTTTTTTTACCTCAAAGCTTGTAAGCATGTAAAAAAGAATGGGAGGAAAAGCCTTTTTTTTTTCGCTAAACGAGGGCCATAATAATGAGAGAGCAGCTGTGGTTTAACAGTGCGGTTCATGGTACGACATCTGTAACAATGATGTCGGTATAATCAGGTCTCTCTTTTTTTATGAGTGTACATGGTTCACATTAAAAAATTTGGTGCAGCGACTGTGGCGTAAAGTGTCCCTGAGCTCACCAATATTTTGCCGTCGGCTCTGTCCTGGCGGGCCAGGCTGACCCCCATCCACTCATCGTCCCTGTCTCCCTGGCACGTCTTCCCACAGGACTCTCTCTGCTTGTTTCCTGAAAGACAATGAGAGCAGTTTGCAGACATTGAGTCATCAGGATGGAGGAGTTTGTCTTGGAGCAAATAACTTGTTACTTGTCAGCCATTCTCAGCTTTTCGGTTCTGACTTTTATTCTTAATTTCTGCCGATTGTGTGAGTGATTTCGACACAGTATGAACTTCTGTAGATGTTTTCTGCCTCTCTGAAGTATCTCACAACTCCTCTGCTGCACAGTATGTGTATGTGTATGTCATCTTTACTTTAAAATAAATCTGTTATAACATTTAGAGATGAATATTAATATCAAAATTAAAAACAAGTCTGATAATTATCAGTTTTATATTAACACCTTTTTTTCCAATAAGGATCCCTTTCGGGCTGCAGATAGTAATAATTTTCATAATTGAGGAAGTAACAAATCATTTTCTCAATCAATCGATTAATTGTTTGGTCAATAAAAGAAGACAATGAAAAATGCCCATCACCGTTTCCCTGAGCTCAAGGAAATGTCATCATACGTCAACAGTCAACATACAAATACTAAAATCCTCATAACTTAAGTTACAATTTACTGATGTACATCTCATACTGCTTTGTAACACTGTTACCATCAATGACTGTGAAGCCTGGACCAGTTTCAGGCCACAAATCATAAAGATGATAAAGAACATGAATCCACTAAAAGTCAAATGAACATAAATGTGCACAATCAGTGGAGGAAAACCAATAAAAAGATAAAGCACTTCTAAATTTCTCTTTCGAAGACTCCAAATTTCCATCAGTTTCCCCCCCTCCCCCTTCCCCAAGTTTTATACTGTTTCTCCCTGAAGACAATTGATTCAGCACAATGGCATGTAGCTGCGAGTGTTTCTCTGTGTCAGTGTGTTGTCGGATCCCAGAGGTCCGTCAGAGTCCAGCTCCACTGCTCCATGTGGTTCACCGAGCACCAAGCAGGACACACTCACTCTCATACTGTATGTTTGTATTTTTGGGGTGACACATTGACTGAGCGGGGGGAGCGGGGGGCGTTTATATTAATGCCATGCCTGAACCCCGGCTTTCTTGACCACAAGAATGAGGAGGGGTTGGAAAATATTAACAGGAGCATTAATCATATTTATCAAAATACTGATGGACCTCTACACACAGAAAAACCCTTTTTATTTTGCATGTCCTCATATAGCAGGATGAGAACTTAAAGAACAATTGTGGCACTGTTAAGAGTGGCCTAGTATAAGGCTAGCATTATTCTGATAAAACAAAACAGATGCGTGGGGGAGAGTTTATGCAAAGAGTGGACAAGAAAAAGCTGCAGGAAACCCAGCATGTGTGTGTGTGTGTGTGTGTGTGTGTGTGTGTGTGTGTGTGTGTGTGGAGTGCAGCATTAGATAGTGAACTTTCCTCCTGTGAACTGTTCAAGCTGTGGTGCGGGTGCATGTGTTGCCCTCAGGCTGCAGTGACTGTATGTGTCATCATGTGCAGGACTCCAGGCTGCTGTGACTGACCTCTTCCCAGATCCATCTCTGTGCAGCGGCGCTCTGGGTTGCTGTGAACTCGACACTTATACACAGCTCCAGGAGATTGCACAGAGCTACTGTATGTGGAGTTGGCCTTGGGAGCTCCCACTATCACCCTGCAGACACGAGGAGAGGAGGATTGGACACGGTGCTTTTTCATATCTCTACTTTGGATGAAAAGAGAATCTGTTGCATGCAGAAGAAGCTGGAGCATGAACAAACATGGCTTATTCATGCTGAGTATTATCCATTAGTGTTTTGCATTTAGTGGGTGTGGGTGCAGACTGAGCAGGACACACTCCAACATTTGCTTCAAAAGTACGAATTCATTGCATCACTCATAGAAAACAGCAGAATTTGCAGGATCTTCTGCGACTCACCAGCGTGTGTTGTCATGATAATGCTCCAGCACAGAGTAGCCAAAAAAACTAGAATTGGGTCCACGGAACACGAGAGGATGTTCTAAGTCTATATTGTAAGAATAAGCCACTGAAATGGAGAGATAGATATAAAAAACATTGTGTAATCCAGGTTTTTGTCTCCGGAGTGGAGCCATGCCTTTGCGCACCGTGCGTAAAAACGCGCAGAAAGTTTCCAAAAAAAGAAGAAGAAAGAAGCAGAACACGGAGGAACTGTCAGCTCTTCTGTGGTCAAACTGGCGCAGAACTATCTTTGACTTGTTTCTCCCTGGTTCGGTGCAGCATGGAGGCTGTGATGGCTGCAGGAGGAGAGCTTACAGTCCGGTAAATAACGGTGCGTCAGCTTCTCTCCATTCTGTCTCCATCTGACCGAACTTCTGCTCTCAGGCTCCCTGTGTGCACATAAATGCGCTCAGGCTCGAAAAGCCAGCAAGAGGCAACAGGAAACGAGAAAGGTTTCACTCAAAATAAAAGCACAAATGTGGGGCGCAGCTCTCGCTGGGTTTTAATGTGAAAGGTTGGGCCGGAAGTTAACACGCTCCAGGAGCGACTCGGATGGTTTTGAGGCGCAAAGCATCACATTTCAGTGCAGGAGTTCAGGGGCTCTTCTCACCTCAACTGAGAGAGGAGGGATCACTGCTGCCATCTAACGTCTCCCCTCACAATGACCTGAAAAACAGCTTCTTTTTCTAGTTGTAATTGATGATAATGTATAATAGTCATTGAAGGTGTGAGATTCTCAGGGTTTGTTTTCCCAACAACAATGTCTCAGTTTGGGATGAATTAAGTCTCTCTATCTATCTATCTATCTATCTATCTATCTATCTATCTATCTATCTATCTATTTATGCTTGTTGCAAATTTGTACAAAATGAAAACTCACTCAAGTATCTGTCCCCTTAAAAGCAATGTCTACCAGCCGTGACCACTTTTAACTTCCTTGTTTAATTTGAATACTTTTTTAAAGTCCTGATGCAACAAGTGGTCAAAAGTAACAAGACAGATGCAAGGATTGTTGGAGAGTCTGAAAAAAAAAGTAATGTGCCACAGAAATGTCTTTTCCTGCTTTCCCTCATCATCTGGCAACCTCTCAACTCTATCTTGCAACATCTTGAATCACTGTATTTCACTGTAATATATACATTGTGCAATAGCATGTACACAGTATTTCTTCTCTGTCAGATGTATGGCTGAGCACATTATATATACACTTCACGTATTCTTTCAATAGACACATAAACCATCTCTGTATACAGAGTCATATATAATCCATACGTTTCAGTATTATTTGAATAGTACTATACACTTGTGCATCACCAGCACTACAGCCCAAGTATACACTAACAATCAGACCTGTTTATACAGAGGTTCATTGTCCAGCTCTTGCCTGTATATAACAGGCCAGCTACATGTTTAGGTTGGCTTGTATTTGTAACCCCATATAATTTGTTTTCTCCATTCAAAAATGTCTTCACCTTATTGCTATTTATCTTGGATGTATGGTCTTCATTGTGCATAACAATGAACAGTATGAAGAGTTCAACAATATTAGGCAGGAAAGTTTCTCTGTGCTCACCTGTAATATGAGGATTTCAAGATGGATCTAAGATGTACAGACATTATGTTGTGACATCCCACACAATTTGGAAGTGAATAATTGGTCCAATATGCAACTTACTTGTATCTGCATATTCATAGATTGTGATAGATAATAAAATTTTTAACTTTAATGTTTATTGACTATCATTTTGGCAGAAACACATATATCAGACAGAGTATTTTCATGTGTCTTCAAATATTTCTGGAGGGGATTTTTAGTGTTTACAATTGCCTCAATAGTTTAATTACACAGTGTGGCTGTATATCTATCCTCCTCTACTGAGAGTGAAACGAGAACCAGAGTCAATCAAATTGTTCTGACTCTCATGTCTTTCTGTATACAACTGCATTTTTGTTGTGGAGGCAAGAAATAAAAGGTCAAAGGTCACCATTGCTGTAGTATCTTTAAAGTCAGAGTTGTTGTGATGTCTGCATTCCAGGTGTGTCTACTTCAACAGTTATCATACTTTATCCCCCTCTAGACAGGCTGAACAATGTAGCACCAGCTAATGAAATAAGCTATTGGATTTAACACATACTGTATGATAATCAGGATAAAGGAGTGACAAAGGGTGTTCTGTAAATAAGATTTAATCTGTTAGTCTGAAAATGTATAGCAAGTCATATAGTGCCCTATAGTACAGTTTAAATTCTCATAGTACAATTTACAGTTTGTGTTTTTGTGTTTCTATGTCGGTGTCAGTGACAAAATAGAAAGCATAGAAAAGCTGTGTTAGACAAACAAGGTCCAGAGGCCAGTATATCTTAATGTGGCGCGAGTGCACAGTTAAAGGGTCGTTTACAGTTTTACAGAGGAAGTGAATCAGACAACAGCACAACACAGAAACCTATAAATCAACTGACCTGTCAGCATCAATAAGTGATAATGATATAATTTATTGCACAAGCCAATCTGTATAAACACATTCTAAAACAAAAAAACAAAACAATTTAACTTAATCTAAAACATAAATTAACTAGTTTAATGAAGAGTAAAAGTGGATTCATGGAAGATCTGTGTTTCTGGTATATTCTCTAATTCCCTCATACCTTTAGATATATTCACACATACTGCACCACACACACACACACACACACACGCACACACAAACACACTTATGTCAGTGTGTGCTCAAACACACATACAAACACCCACACACACATAAATGCATTAAAATCACAATAAATGCAGAGAGAAGGGCTTGATCAAATCCATGGCAGTCTTCCCCCTTCAGCAGCATTAGCAGCAAATTTTCATCCAAAGGTACACAAATCATTTGGACACTCATCGTAACCACGGCTGTGAAGAGAAACACATAAAATTAAATCAATGCAATAATTAATGAAGAATTAGAATTATATGTCTTTAACTGCGAGAAAATTGAGGTGATTTCAGCCTCCACGTAAACGGATGCTTACAATTGGTTTTGAGTCTTCTTTGTCCAAAACCTTTTGCGCTTGGTCTGGAGGAAACTTCAGCATGGAGGTAATCACTTTGGCCATCGTCTGTGGTTGAGGAGCAAACACGTCCATAAATAAGTTAAAAAAAAAAGAAAAGTTTGTAGCATTAAAAAAAGAAGCCCTGAATTTCATCAATAACAATTTTTTTTTTCAAATATTTCCTTTTACAGCAAGATTCATGTTCTAATGTTGCCTGGACAATTTTTTGATATCCCTTTCACAAACACCAGATACACTATCCTCCTACCTTTGACACCATGGTCTGATACAATTAAAGCCCATCAAGGGGAAAAAAAAAAAAAAAAACTCCAGGCCTATCTGCCAGGGTGCATGCGTTTCCCCGTAAACACAAGCGATAATCAGAAACAGGGCTGCTGTGTAGGAAACCTAACCGCTCAACTAACACTAAACAAGGCCAGCATGTCTTTAAATGGCAAATCTGCGTCATGCAAGATGTATGTTCTAGCAGGCAGCCTGGGGGACATCCTCCACACAGGGGAGGTCTGCCATGTTGCCATAAAGACTAACTGTTTGCTGAGGAGCTGGGAAACTCCCGCTGACTTTAGGACCATGTCAACAGCACTGTTAATTAGGGAGATCGCTGTTAATTTTAGCCAAGAAGACTGGACACAACATGACTTTTATATGGTGTGTTGCAGATGGAGGTCACTGGGTACTGGGCTAACAAAAATAAGATGGACTGACTCACTGATATCATTCTTTCTTCCAACGCGGTGGCTTTTAAATAGTTTGGTTTGGTTTAGATTATTAACCACATCCTCACATATTTAGCAACTGCAACATGTCGGTCTTGTCATGTCAGGGAAAGAATGGTTAAGTCATTGGGCTCTATTTTCATAGTGGCGCAATAACCAGTGCAAGCAACGCTTTGATCGTTTGGTGGTTTCCTGATTATGAAATTCGCTTTGCTCGTCCGTGTGGTATTTTGGTGTCCAGCGCACATTTTCAACCTGACAGGACAGGACACCACAGTTTCAAGATGGACACTTGTGAACTATGGTCACAATCTCTCCTGCTGTTCCTGAGTTATGCTGTTGAATAGAGGCCAGAAATGTGTCTTTGCAGAATGTTATAATGGATATATACATTTTACTTTAGCATTTTAAGATATAATGTAACCATTTGCAATGTAAAATACAGTCAAATTACTATTTAAACAGCATCAGACAGATGCCATCATATACACAGCTTCATCAAACAAGTTTTTTTTTTTAAATTTAATTTTATCATTATTGTACAAATTAAGTGAAAAAAACGGTATGCCCCTCTGGTTGCAGATTTGTGGTGCTGTGTGTTTAGATGGCGCCTGAAGACGCATCTCTTTATTTGTTGAGCTGCTTGTGTCATGCTTCACTGTGATTGGTTGTTTCAGAACTCTGTGTGATCAGTGATGTGACTGGCTGAAAGTGTGTTTATTTTGTTTACTACACCCTCTGATCTACATCCACCTTCATCCAGCCCTTTTGCAGCACAAATGCGAACTAAAACAGCAGGTGTGCTTGGAGACACTCACACAGTTTGTGTGCCCAAGACCTACTGCTCTGTATTTGTTTGTTGCAGTTGTAATGGGGTCGATGGAATTACTTGAATTGTTGTTCCCAGTGTTTGACAGTCAACAAACCATTTATCAAGATGGATAAGGGTATTCAAAGTCAGACATTCAGGAATATTACAAGACTGTCATGAAAAAGGGAAATTAAAATAATTTGAAACAGCATTCAATGTTTTTGTGTGTAATAATGTAAGAAAAAAATAAAAGCTTACTTTTGTTTCCCGTCCCATCATGTATTCAAACAACACCTTCCTCAGGTACTCCATCTCAGTGGCTTCTGAGAGAGCATCAGTACTGTTGAATCCAGGATCTATAAAATCAAGCAAAGCATTCATTTAATAAACTGAAACCTGGTTGGTCACAAGACCCAGCTAACCTTAACTGCCATATTCAAATAATGTTTCATGTAGGATCTAATTGATTTAAATAGTCAAGTTTCTCTCTTTTTCATGCCTGTCAGGTGTTATTACTTTTCTCTGTGTAAATGAATGCACTTCTAAAAACATTACAAAATAAAGTTTGTTAAAGTCATGTTTTTTTCTTGTCTTGTTTTAAAGTAAAACTAACACACAACAATGCCTGTTCATGTTTGTATTAGCATCCACATAGACGGTCACTTTCTGCACAGGTATGGGTTCAAATTAAACACCAGCCATAAGGACAGGAAAGAATGGCGAAGCTCAGCATGAGCACATTAAGACTGCAAGAGTCCAAGAATGAAGGTTTTAATTCTCTGCCCAAAGCTATAACACCATTATCCCTCTAAAAACTATGAATGGGAAACTGTGCTACAGCCTGGATAGGGCTGGTAACACTTAAGACTGCTGCCTCTACTACTAAAATATCCACATCAGGTCTTTAATACTGAACAACACCCACTTGCTCTCTGCTTATCTGGTATATTAATTCAGAAGATACCAAATGCATGTGCCAAGAGAGACCATGTGATTAGAGGACAGGAAAAGGTGATAGAGAAGTGCAAACAACTCTTTGATCTTTTGCGTGAAGTACTGGGTCACCAATAAATCCCATAGCCTTTGTCCTCCTGACCCCATGTTGCCCCAGCTGAGTCTACCACTCAACCTATCAGGGAGCTACAGACGTGAAACCAGATATCGACAACCTTCTGATCAGCGTTTCAACCTTAAGCCACAGATGTAGACGATTAAAGCTCAAAAGATTGACAACTAGAGGAGGATACTTTCACTAATGCGTACTTTAGACCAAACACAGGACAGAGTAGGTAACAGGCTGGATGCAGTATGTGTATTGAAAGCAGAGGATTTGAGAAGTAAAAGTCTTTGTGCCGCAGGGTCTTGTGTGGGAAACGTTAAGCCCACAATCTGCAAAACCCATTAAATCGGAGGATGGCTTCTTCACCGTCCCCCTTCTGACAGCAGATTCTCTTTATTACACCAGCAGGGAAGCTCCAAGAGAAGGGTAGAATTCACTCAATCTCCCCCATCGCTCTACACTATCTCTCACATACACACACGATGTTCAGTTTACGATATACTGTAACTGGAGCATACTGCATTGACTTACAGTCAGTATCTCGAGGCTTACCCTAACCTTAACCACAACGGTTATAGGTCTAACCCTAACCTTTAGTCTAACCTTAACCAAACTCTAATTATAACCGCAGCTCCAATCTTAACCAGTAAGCCTAAAATCACGCTTAGTGGGTCAAAATGTCCTCAAAAGCATAGTTAAACCAGACCACACACCAGCAAAACTATTCAGGCTCTGTACCTCATGTCCCCTGTCTGATCCATGAAGAGATGAGGCTGGCAGATTACTGGAAGTGTGTCAAAACTCTGAGATCCTACAGAGCTGCTAGACAATAACTATATCACATACCATATGTTGTGCAATATATAATTATATGTTAAAAAAATCCCCATCACAATATAAAAGTACAGGTATGTGCAGTTTATGTTTACAGTACATGTACATACAGTATGTACAGTTTCCCGTGATACTGCATGTGTTCAAAGATTGTGCATGGTATCGTTGTGCTGATCAAGGAAAGGATAAATGGAAATTGGCTCAAGAAGCAGAACTAAGTGATTCATGGTGTTAACATTACCTTTATATGTGCTCCCGAGATGAGTTACAACAGTGCTTCGGTGGAAACATTTAATCTTGTCCTCAAGCGAGTGAATCTACCGTGAAGAAACACACAAGCATGTGCAGATTAATAATTTGACCTCAGTGGGTTAATTCTATGCATTAGCTTAATTGTTGCATGGGACACAAGCACAGCATTTTGCTGATTGTCTTTGGGGGATGTTTGTGAGAATGATGATGTGTGTGAGAAAAACTGCGGGAGGCGTTGCGCTGATTGTTTATAGGGTTAAACCAAATGTAAACAGATGTGCTGTGTAATTAAGTTGATGCAGCAGGAGAGCAGTAGCTGCTCTTGCTGGAGGCCACAGAATCCTGGGAATACACTGGATGAGATTTTCTGTTCACTTGTCCCCAGCGAAGAACACACACACACACACACACACACACACACACAGGGCACCAACACTCACTCTCTCAACAAAGCCCTGCTCCTTCAGACGGGCTTCGCTCAGCAAAGTTGTCTTCTCTGCTAGCTGAGCCTGTGGTAGAGAAGGACAGGACATTAATGTCAGTGAGAGCTGGAAGGTTTACAGTGCCACAAATAATGCAATGCATAGTATGTGTCGATCCATGATACATGCTTTCTCTAATCAAATGATTACAATACAGTGGCAATGGGCTTAAATTATATGAATCTTAGAAATAGTGAAAGCAGATTGAATCCATCAAACATACCTGGAGTTCCTCTGTACTCATCTGTGCCCAAACAGAAACAAAAAGAGGGAGGATACTGCATGTTAGAATAGAATAAGAAGAAAAGTAACATGTATAGTAACAGTAATTGTAATAGTACTAACATGTAATTCAGTCAGAAATGGCATAATAATTAATACATAAAAAATTTCTAATGAAAATACCAAAACCAACAATAAACTCCTCCTAACAGGTACTGTTTGTGTATCCAAAGCCTGATATATCTTGTTCCTTGGTGCCTTAGAGCTCCATTGCTAACCATAAACTATTTAAAAAAAAACAGATTAATGAGCAACACAGTTGTACTGGGTGACATGTTCATTCACTATAAACATGTGCACTGTAGTTTACTTTGAGTCAGTCTCACATATGTACTTGCTAGAGCACCTAATGTATATTAATCCATTGCTGAAAATAGTTTCAAACAAGGAGTCCTGTTTGAGTAATGTTTTCTATAGTGCCCAGTTGTTTTGGGAAATTATTTCCATTTTTTCAAGTGAAACATATATATATTTGTTACCCATTTTAGAAATCACACACAGACAGAGGAAGACAGCACTTAAAGATGAACTAACATAGTCTAGGTTCGGTCTTTCTATTTCGTCTGCACACACAGACTAAACAGGATTTGAACCTCCAAGAGTGTTGGTCTGCTGTCTCTTTGGAGAGACACACTGACCCACTGTCGGAATGAAGAATGGTTTGTGAGGCCCTTAGTAAGGAAAGGCCTCCCTGAGCATAAACCCATACAATCCACCCATAAAATTATTACCTCACCAGGGAAAAATGCAGCAGAGAGAGCAGCGTAATTCTTTGTGTTTGTGTGCATCTGGACACAGTGTAAAGGTAGAAGAATCAGCACGGGGGTCTCATGGCACCTCAACACCTGGGCTAAACGTCTCCCTGGAGTACTTTAGTCCTATCTGGCCCCTTTCCAGCATGTTCTTCTTGCATGAGAGTATTGATGTAGTATAAATCTAAGGCCTAAAATCACCTCATGTGATGATAATTGAGAACAGGGATTGAGACTGGCTGCTGCCTCACCATCTCTGTTTCTCTGGATGAGCATTCCTGAGTGATTCAGACGAGCTTCACAGGATCCGGCATGCTTTGGATAGCCGCCACATGACTGGGGCGAGAGACTGATCACAGCAAAGTGTGTCAGCAAATTGTCCCTGAGCTCTTAGTCGGAATCCTTCAATTATGAAGCAAGACAAAGAAAAAGATAATTTATAACTGCTAAGTCTGTTAACCTGGATGTGAACTTTCAAATCGTAAGGTACGGACACAAAAAAGCGCCTGGATTAGGCTGTCATTCAAAACGAGTAATGCTTCCATCAGACTTCAGGCTTTTCCCAGAGGAGCGCGAGAGGGGGCTGAAGAGAAGTGATTTCATGCAGCTATTGTGAAGTGAGTTATGATTTCAACAGAATCACTATATAAATTCAAACTAAACCTCCAGAGTCGTATATAATGGACTTTAATAGCTGCAGGTATGAATTTCTACATCTGTGTAAACATGTCCCTAATACATCAACCAGTTGCGACACCAATCCCAAAAGCTTGATGACCTGGTGAACATGGTTCAGAAAAGTCTGTACCTCAGCAGCGCCATGGCTCCTTTCTTGCAACTCCTCCAGTTCTTTCTGGACCTGCCACACTCTGTCTCCCATCTCCTCCTCTCGACTCTGGAAAATAAATAAATATAAGTACAAAGGCTGAGTCATTTCCTATGTTTCATCTCAGCATCACAACTCAAGTATGTTGGTCAAATCACTCAGTCAAGTCCCTGTCTTATTTCAGACCTCCCGCCCTTGATTATGTTTGGAAACAGTAAAGGAGACCATTTTAAACCAGTCGCTGCCTGATCTCGAAGAATCATTTTACCGTTTTCCAAATATACTATATGATTCAGCATATTTAGTCAAGCTTTTTAGTGAGTCTACATCAGTTGCCAGAGGATTTGAAACATTGTGGAGTAGTAGATTTAATGATATGATTGAGAAAAACCACACAAGTCCACATATTAAATCAGCTAGATAAGTGTGTGAAAACTAGCGAGCAGAGGGTGAATCAGCTAAATGTAATAGATAAACAGTTGAGTGGTTAGCAACACTGAAAGACTTTACTAAAAGTGATGGAAGACAGTTGAAATAATAAGCTTAAAGTAATGAGATAAATGGTTGAAACATCAATCTTCTGTCACTCTAAGTGAGATAAAACAAACGCAAATACTGATAGTTCCATAGTATGAAAAGATTCACTGTAACATCCACCATTATACATCACAAATATTCAAATACTATATGTAAGATTTTAAAATCACACAAGTCAAATAAACACATTTAGAACACGCTTTTGTGTCAATAAAGAGGTACTTGAGTTCATCTGATGGGGCTATGGGGGCGCGTTTGCCAAAAAAAAGGTTGGAAGCAGTGCTTTAGACTACAGGGAGGCAGCTGCCAACAGTGATAGCTTCCAAATGGTGGGTGGGGATAATCTCCTTTCCATGGCAAACATATAAAATGGAGTCTTATTTTAGGAAAAATATTTTTAAGCTCCATCGTTTTTTTTTTTTGCAATACCTGTATAACCTGTTCATATTTCTGAACAGTTCTGTGCAAATCATCCTCCTTCTGGGCAACCAGCTTCCTCAGCTGACTGACTTCATCACGATGGCTACTGATGAGTTCTGCTTCTACGCTCTGAGCCTTCCCTGTGTGGAGGAAAGGGAGAGAAGCCAGGGTTAGCACATTAAAAAAAATAACCAAATTTATATTCCAAACCGCTCAGTCTCATCCCATCTGGAATGTAACATGATTTAACCATGGAGGAAACAAGGAAACATGGCAATTCAGACGCACTGTTTCCAGATGTAATGATCCCTTAATTTTGTTCCACCCAGTGTTGAGATTTTAAAAAAAGCATAATGTTTCCATGTAGTTATTCCACCCTACTGTTGTACATGAAAATCAAACCATATTTACTTTGATTTTCCATTTTAAGGCACTTGTGTCAGGAGCCTAAATCATAAGTGGACTGCATTGATTTCACCACAATAGAGAATTATTTTAATGACTCATTTCCAATGTTTTACATCACAGCTGAAAGGCTGTCAGTTTAATTGGATGAATGGAAAATTATTTTCATCTGCCTCACCAATGGCCTCCTTCACTGCTGTATCAAGCTCCGTCTCTTTCAAAGCCATCTGCGTGTTGAACTCCCTCATTAACTGCTTGATCGCGGAATTGTGCTTCATTTCCACATCTTCCAACTCCAGTCTATTAGAACAGAGAGTAAAAGGAAGCAAATCGATTTAGTGTGGACACCACAAGCATGTGTAAATAATCATTATCACATTGACATCGTAAACTTACTTAAGCTTTTTCTCATTCTCCTCCATCAACTCTTTTTTCATGTATTCTAGGTCCTGTTCATGCTCCTTCCTCAGTAACCGGAAGTCTTTCTGTAGCCTGGTGAAGTCCTTGTGGATTTTCTCTTTGTCATTCTTCACCTGATTCAGATTGCTTTTGAGAGACTCTAAAGAGTCACCGTCCACTTCTTCCATTGGAGAGTGGTTTTCCATAGTGCTCTTGGTTTGCTGTATGCTGCTACATTCCACCATCACCTCAGCCTCAGGTGGAGTTGAATTTTGAATCTGCTGAATAGTCTGAGCCTGATGTTGATCGAGCTGGGCGACCTTCTCGCATAATTCTTCTTTCAGTCGATTTATTTCTGCGAGAAGGTTTCCGTTTTGCTCTTCGGCCTCTTTTAGCTTTGCTTCGACTTCATGTAGTGCTGCTTCACTTTCTTTGAGCTCCTCTTGTTGCGCTACGTCTCTCTGAAGCGAGGACAGCTTCTCTTCGTACGTGTTTCTCAAATCCTCTAAAGACTTTTCTTTCTCAAGCCTCTCGTTACTCAGCATCTGCTCGAGTTGTTTCTCCTGCTCTTCCTTAAGCTTGACAAGAGCTTCCTCAAGTGTTTTTGTTTTCTCTTCTAATGTGTCCATGTGCTGTTTGCCGGATGTTTCATTACTCTTGATTTCTTCCAGGCTGATCTGAAGAGCCTTGATGGTCTGCTCTTTTTCCTCAAGCTGCGAGGTTAGCTGTTTCTTAATCTGACCGATTTTCTGCTCGGCTTTTTTCTTCAGCTCGGATATTTTCCGAGTATTCTCAGCAGATAACTTCTCTTCAGTTGCCTTTAGACTCTCCTCTTTGCTCTTGATAATCTCATCTTTCATCTTCTCAAATTCGTCCCTTTGACTTTCCAGCTTGTGTTTACACGTTTGGTTGTCTTCCTCAAGGGAGCGTAGTTTTTCTACCATCTCCTGCTCCAGATTACCGTTCTGAGCACACTGCATCTGACTCTGCTGCAGCTGCTCGACCAACTCTCTCTTTTCATGCTCCCTGATGCTGTGTTGTTGTTCGAAGTCAGCTGTGAGTTGTACACACTCTTTTGTCTTTAAGGCCAACTGTTCCTCGAGCTCGCTAAGTCGACTGATGCAACTCTCCAGCTCTGAGGTAAGTCCACTGACCTTCTGCTCTTTTTCACTCAACACCTGGTCCATCTCAGACTTGCTGATGGACTGATTGTCAATACTCGCTGTCAGTCTTTGCAGAGCTTCATTCTTTTCAGAGATTTCTCGTTCCAGCTCGTCAAGACGCGTCTGCAGAGATGTGATAGTGTTGTCGTTCTGGGTGAGCTTGGTCTCTGCCTTGTTCTCATACTCAGACAGACTGTTCCTGAGTGCATCTGCCTGCTCTGAAGCAGACTTTCTCTCCTGCTCTAATCTCTCCATGGTCTCAGCAGTCTGTTGTTGCTCCTCTTTATACTGCTGGTTAAGCTGATTTATGGCTTCCTCCTTCTCTTTTATGCTACTTGCTAGCTGATTTTTCAAGTCACTGATGATGCTTTCCAAGTTACTGATCTGCGACTCACTTGCTTTCATACTCTCTGATATGACTCTGTTTGCTTCACTCAGCTCCTCGATTTTCTGAACTTTTTCACTAATAGACTGAGAATGATTCTCCTTCTCATGTGTTAAGGCTGTGACATGCTCAGTATGAGCATTTACCTGAGCAGTCATCTGGTCTAATGAAATGCATAGATTCTTATTCTCCTCCGTCTGCTGGTGGAGTTTCTCCTCTAAAGTGCAAATTCTATCTTCATTAGTATGGATAACGGCTTGTAGCTGAATGATATTTTCCTCAAATTTCTTCTGCAAGTCCTCACTTTCCTTACATCTGGACCCTTCCACTGCTTTAAGCTGCACCTCTGTCTTCTCCAACTTATCTGACAAGGTCTTCAACTTCTCTCTGTTTTCTTCCTTTGTTGTGTTGAGCTTGTCTTGGAGGGAGTTTCTCTCGTTCAGAGCCTGGTTAAGGTTCCTCTCCACTGACTCCATCTGCTCTTTGAGCAACGTTTCGGCCTGGGACAAATTTTCAAGCTTAACGGCTGCTTCATTGAGCTCTTCCTGCAGCTTCTGCACTGTGGTTTCTCGAATCGCTAGGCCCTCCTTCAAATCCTTTATTTCACTCAACACTTGCTCATTCTCCTCTTTGCCTTTACTAAGTTGCTGTGAAATTTCCTCCAGTTCCTGAGCCTTCTCCTGCAGTATGTTTGAGTGTTTCTCCATTAACTCTTCCTCCTGCTGTCCTAACTTCTCCTGCCAACGACGCTCCAGCTCGTCAGTCTCATGCTTGTGGGTGTTATGTAGCTTCTCCAGTTCTTCCTTATGGTTGGCCTGCAGCTCTGACACTGCACTGCTGAGGCCTTGGGAACTTTTTTGGGCCATCTCCACAATTTTCTCTTGAACTTGTTGCTCTTTCTGCTGAAGCTCTTTCTCCTTCTTTGCAAGTTCATTCTTCATGGTTTCTTCATTCTGCTGAAGCTTTTTCTTAAAGCTCTCATGCATGTCTTTGGCCTTCTGTTTAAACTTTTCCATTTTCGTTTCCTGTGTTTTCAGCTTAGCTTCCATCTCAGTAATAGTGTTTTTCATCTTCTTCTCATGGGCAGCTTTTTCATCATCCAGCTGTTTCTTGAGGCGAGATTGTTCTTCTTGCTTAGTGTTCAGCTCTGTCGTAAATGACTTCTCCTGCTCTGACAGCTCCTTTCTGCTCTGTTGTAATTGGTTCTCTAGTTCCTGAAGCGACTCCTCTTTTTGTTGACAATCAGCCTTTGCTGCTTCCAATTGACGCTCCAAATTTGTCATATCCTTCTTACACCGATCAAGATCCTCAGAGACCTTACTTAACTGTGCATAAGAGTCCTTTAGGTGCTCATTTTCCTGCTGGGATTGTGATAAACACTGTTGCAGCTCCTCCAGTTCCTTCATCTTGACATTTAACTCTTGTGATTGCTCTTGTAATGTTTGTTGTCGAAGCATGTGCTCTTTAATTTCTTTTTCCTTTTCCCTCAAAACGATCTTTAACGCATTAAGCTCCTCCTTCAGAGTTTTCTCTATGCCTCCAAGTGACTGCTCATGCTCCTGTTTGATACTTGCAAGCTCTACATTGTGCTTTGCCTCCCAGTCTTGAATCCTCTTCTCATGTTCCTGTTGAGCTAAACTGTGAGCGTCTTCAGCTGCCAACAGCTTCTCCTCCAGAAGCTGTTTACTCTTCAAAGCCTCTGAAAGTTCAGCGGAAACTGCCTCTAGCTCTGCCTGCTTTGCATCCAGTTTCTCTAAAGTTTTCTGGTTCATGTCTTCAACATGTGCTTGAAACTGCAATTCTTTATCTTTCACAAGGGTCTCCACTTCAATGCTGTGTTTTGCCTTGAGCTCCTCAAGAGCAGCATTATGCTGCTGGGTTAGGGTGTCCCTGTGCTTTTCCAGCTGCTCCTGGTGCTTTTCCTCTAATGCAGAGATTTGCTCTTTGTGTTTTTCCTTCAGTTCGTCCAACTGACTGGAAAGTTCATGGGACAGACTTGATCCATCTTGTGAGATCTTCTCCAGGGAGCTCTCCAGCTCCAATATTCTCTGCAACCACAAACATGTAGATTGTTAGATTATTAGAATAAAATTTTCCAATTAAAAAAAACAAAAATAAAAGGCATTATTACAGCACCTGTAATTTCACATGAAACAGGGATTTTATAAATATTTTATATATTTTAAAAAAATACCTTAAATTTTTTACTTTCTCAAACATTGTGGAATTCAACCAAATGTATTACACTTTGCAGTAAAATATAGACAAATATGTACAGGAATTCAAAATAATAAGTACTAACATCCATCATTATTCATTATCTCTGTCTTCTGTATTTCAGAGTATGATTTTACATCAAGTACATTCATCTTGACATCCCCATTTCTGAGTGTACACACATTCCTACAGAGCCTGGAGTGTGCTGAAAAAAATATATAAATCAGATGATATGAATGCTATTTTTGTTCTTCAGTTAACATGGAAATGAACCAAGATTTGAGCCCCAAAGCATTGGGTCAGCCCTAATCAATAGATCCAATACTTGTCAAGTAACTAGATGTTTAAAAAGGCAATTGTAACTCACAGGTCTAACAAAAAATTGTAACAAAAACTCACAGTTCTTGCAGCCTCCAGCTCCAACTGTATCTCTTTAAACTTGTTATCAGCTTCAGTCTTCATAGCAGTCTTCTGTAACTCTACATCCTCCAGGGCCAGAGAAGCCTGCTGTTCTCGCTCTTTGCCTAACTGGGCAAACTCCTCTTTGCATTGCTCCTAAACACATAAGAAGCAAAAACAATTAAAAAAAAAAATGTTGTTGTTTTTCATCTGATTTATTTAACTATGTTGTGAAATTAAGTGAATGAAAACATTTGGCACATACCACAGCTTTGTTGATTCTGGCAGATATCTCTTCTTCTTTAGCAGCCAAAGCTTCACTGTGGACTTTTTCCATATTGGCGACTGTTTCCTCCAAAGATTTCTAATAATAATTATTTAAAAAAGAAAAAGTTAAAACCTAAATTTATACACTGCTTTTCTGTATTCTCAAAGAAACTTTAGAGCATAACACACATTGTATCAACTACAGAATGCAATTAAATAAAAAAAATAAAATTACATTGCATTGCCCTCCATGTCACTACTGGAATGATTTAACTTGGAAATATTGGCAATAACAGTTTGCTGTTTCTTATTATTTGTCAATCAACATGTAATGTTCAAAGAAACACAACCAAAACAGCCAACTCATAATGTTGCATTCTTCAGAAGTCACTTCCTGACCTTCATGATGGTGACAGCCTCCTGTTTGGCTCGCGTGAGCTTCTGCTGCAGGATCTTTCTCTCCTCCTCACTGGCCCTTTCAACTTCTTTCACTTGCTCCTCCAGCTGAACCTGCAGCTGTTTTCTGGCCTCCTCCGCCCTCTGAGCTACACCCAACGCCCGTTCAAGTTCTTCAAATGCTTTGAAAACACAGAACAAAAAAAATGCATTGTTAACATACCCAGAAAAGATATTTTTGTTGTTCACATCCAGAAGTGGATTCCACTCACCTGATTTCTCAGCTTTTTCTTTCTGTTCCTGTAATTCTTCTTTCTGGGCAGTAGCCTGCTGGAGTCTGGAGCGTAACTGTGCAACCTCATCTTCCTTCATTTCTAATGTCTCATGCATCTGGCGCTTTGTCTCAGCAATTACCATTCCCTTAAAGAGAACAACCCATTAAAAAAAAAAAAAATCAACCTTCAGCATCAGTATGGTCTGAGCAGATACATTGACACTGAAATTGAAGTTGATTTGATAAGTACTATCGCTGTAGTTTATACTACAGCTCAAGCCCTGTGTCTCTAATTGTTTTTGACGTTAAGAGCTTTCAGCATTCCTCACGCAGATCTCATGAGCTGCAGTCCATCCTGCAGAGCTGAGGTCAAAGTTTAAGAGGAACAATATGGGACTTCAAGGTGTCTGACTTCTTCACTCAGTGGCAGAGTAAAAAAACATGTCTAGTTTTCTAATGCAACTGAATCTTCAATAAAGAGGTCACGAAAGCCTAAAAAACTCTTCACCCACCTTGTCCTGCTCCAGCTGTTCAATGAGATTCTTGGCATCGCGCAGCTGAGTGATCAACTTAGTCTTTTCTGTTGTGTGCAGCTCCTATAAACATCAAACATTTGACAGGTTCACAAATGAAATTGTCACATATGTCCAACTGTTAATACAGCTATGCATGCCCCTTTATAAAGAAACATTTCTGATGCTGGGACGCATATCCTGTATATGTTTCAGTTTGATAACTTCAAAATGAGATGTTTGCTGCACCACCCAGGATGCCTCACCCACAAGCCAAATGACCGATCAGTGTATACAAGCCCAGCTAAACCAACAAGTTGACCCAAATTACAGCCCAGTTCAGCAGCAGTGGCATGTAGTAGCTTTGCCTTTGTGCCACCGCTGTGCAACCAGTGGTTACTAAACAGGAAATGCTGGGCTGACTGTATTTCTCAGTTGTTTGATCTATGTGTGCAACAAGGCATGGGTGTCTATGAAGTCTTTGGATTAACGGTTTCAGGAAAAAAATCTGAAAAATGTATGATATGACTTCAAATATAAAAAGTCAATAAAGGTACACTACTCTGTCACCTAGACTGTAGGACAGAAAATTTAAAAATCCCTGAGCTGAAGGTCTGGAATCGTAGACAGATGGTCTGTTTTATGGGATATTTGTCTGAGGCAGGGGATGAGCACAGCCCGCCCAGCAGTTCCAGGATGCCTTCATGCTGCTTAAGAGGGCTATACGCCTGTTAACCTCTGCTTTTCCTGATACAGGGAAGGCCCTATTCCCAAACCCAGTACAGATTCAACACAAAAATTATTACAAAAACTGAACAGTCAATCTACAGTCACAGACAAGCTGTCTATTATCACAGTGTCTTTGTAACAACAAACATCTGTTCATCAGACGCTCCAAAACATCAGAGCAGCTTTGGACAAGCTAAACAAGGATATCATACCACTGAAGCTAAATGTTTTGAAATCAATGAAAACAATAGTTCAGTAATGTCACACTGACATGAACCCTCATCCTGGAGCTTGGCCAGAGAATTTGGATGGTCCTGAGAACCAAAGCAAACCACTATGTTGTCACATTATCAGTGGACCGTTAAAACTTTGGCAGCACATTAATGACCCTAAACACACGGCTCATTCATTTGCTGCATCTCAGTCCCACCCCATTTAATCAAACCGCTTTTTTATTATAGTTTACCAAAATTTCTGGTGTGTGGCTGTCTTCTGGAAATTGCTTTAAAACATCTGGTTACTTTGTTGTTTTGAAAATACCTAATTTACACAGTGATAGTGTGTATAATTATTTAAAATTTATGAAACACATTCTAAAATAACAGGCGATCATTGCCAACACTCCAGTATCAATGCTGTAAAGCACAGGTTAGCCACCTTTATCTTCTCCAGCTCCTGTAGTCTCTCCTGCAGCTGCTCCTGCAGAGTTTCATTCTCAGTGGCCAGCTGGGCGCTGCGCTCCTTGTGTGTACGCATCACTTCTTTGCACTTCTGCAGTAGGTTTTCCTGCCTCTTCACTCTCTTCTGCAGAGCCTCCATAAGTTTGGTTGGATCACTGTTGCCCTCTTCTGTCCATAAAATAAAATGCACAGGTTAAAAAAAGAGCATTACACCTCAATAGAAATTATTTTCATATAAGTTTCACAGACAATAACTCACTTGTCTGTCTTAACATGAATACAAATATACACAAAAGGTTTGCATACCCTCAGTGACTTCAGGCTCAACTCCTTGCTCCTTCAAAGGGCTTTGTGTCGAAGAGTCTGAAGCATCTTCAGATTGAGGGACATCATCCTCAGGTGGCACAGCACCATCAAAGACCCCCTTGACTCTTTTCTTCAACAGAGCAACCTGTTAGAAAGAGGACAAACCACAGTTAGTGAAATAAACCTCTGTTGAAGGGTTGAAGATCCAAATCTGATGTTTTTCTCCGCTTAGATTTGTACTTTTAACATAAAGGAATATCTTATCTTATATAATACCACTCAATTTTTCTTTGTTATTTGTGTTTTTACTTGCATGAAGGACACTGACCCAAGTATGTTTAAGTTAATATACAGTATCACAACAATGGATAATGTGAATTAATCATGCTAAAGCCTTTCTGTATTTCAACATGAAATGTAGCCACATTTATTAGTTGATCACTGGAGTGAAAATAGCATTTGGGATCCCTTTAGGGAAATTAACTTTGATTATAATTTCTATTGCTTTCTTAAGGTATAGAAGCAGTGTGCAACATACTCATCAATATTTGAAGACCCCCTTCAAATTTTGCTTTTGATGCTTTCAGGGGGTCCCATGGGTTAATCAGGGGGGTTCTGACCCCCACGGATTTCGCACATTGTATAGAAGTTATGTTTATTGAAGATACTTCAGAATACTGCATAAGCACATGACTGTAGGCTGTACTAATGGCAACCAAACATAGCTTTTTTTTAAAAGTCAAATTTAAATATTTTTTTTGCAGAAGTATTGTTTAGATAACGACTAAATCTCTGCCTGACATTAAGTCACACTTTGCTAGCTTGTAAAAGCTGAAAGTTACTGTTGTGGTCTACATGAATATATTTTTTCATGGGCAACAATCACCTGTGTTTGCAGTACAGTGATCATCTGGTCTTTCTCCTCCAGGGCAGCATCAAACTCGTCTTGTAGGTGTTTCTTGGCCTGCTGGTCCATTTGAAGCTCCTGGGGATCATTCAATGTTGTCAATGTTCACTCACACGTAAAACTTTAATCAAAAAGGAACACCAATAATAACCTAGAGAGACGTTCATAACATATTGCCATACCTCCCGCAGCTCCCCTATCCTGCGGAGAGCTTTATCTTGACTTTGACTGAGGATGACCTGAGGAGGCAGAGAAGAGAAATGAACATCTGTCCAGGTCAGGATGCTATGAAAAAAAAAAATTAGCTGACAAGACAGTTAGAAGAAACTACCTGTGTTTTTTCTTTATCTCGTTGTACTGTTCGGTATGCAGTCACCAACTGCAGGGTTAAGAAACAGAGTTGGATAAAAGGGGAATAAACAGAAAAAGAATAAAGAGAAAATTGCAATTGACGATCCATAAAAGTAAAAACAGCCATACGACTGCATGGTTATGTGCTATGCACCAAACACTGTGTGACTCTCACCTCTGAGTACTTCCCTCTGTACTTCCCCAGGCTTCTTTCCACTCTAAGCAGTCGGTGCAACAACTGCTCTTTGGAAAGGGACTCTACACTTCCTGGTGGCTCCTCAGCCTCGCTCTCAATATCTGAGGGGGGATCATATGTGGGGGCGCCCGGGGACTCGTTTTCTCCCAAAGGTGTCAGGGAGTCACGCGACGAGCTTCGTACCAGGTTTTCTTTTGATGGAGAACGGAATAGGTTCTCTGCCCGACTGGCTCCGCCACGTATCAACGACTCCATTGAGGGAACCTTTAACTGCAATTTCTGGGCAAATGACTGTGGTTCCTCTCTCTGTTGGAAGGATCAAGAAATTGCATGAAAAGCTTATTTTAAACATATATAAGACTGAGCAACAGTATTATAACCTGAAGATCAAAGAAGAGAAAACTGGGTAATAAACGCACATGAGGAGAAGCACTTCCATCCCCATTGATGCTACCTCTGGGAGATCTTGCTGGTCCCTTAGAGGCACTCTGCAGATAAAAAGACATTATGAGAGGAAGAAAAACTGTGCCAGTGGACTTGTCCTGGACCAGTTAGTCATCCACACCCAGCATGGCTCTCCCTGATTACTCTGGAGGGAGCAATATTAGTATTGCTGGGAGCAATGCAGGGGCAATGGGTACCCTCATGCAACTTGGAAAAAACAGAGGGGTTAAATACATAAAAGAAGGCATCTCTACTGTACATTAAACAAAAAGGGTTAAAACTAGACTCTAGAGATCAAGCAGAACAAACAGACAGTTAAAGTCAAGTAGGAGAGCTGGTATTTGAATTAAAGATGCTTGGCAGTGCCGTGTGCAGCTGTATTACAAGAGCACAAGAGATGTTTGAAGAGAGTGCACACTGAGCAGCTTAGTTGGTTTAGTTGACTTGTTAGAAGCAGGATCAGAGTAAGCAAATTTTCTCCTCCCTTGTCCGGCTCCGAGCTACTCCTTCCTCTGGATGACTGTGCAAACATTCAACATTTCTGTCCTGTTTCTTGTGGAAATTGTTCTGACGACGGTCACTTCCAGGATCTGTTTTAGTGGGTGATGCAGGTTAAGAAAGAGTCTTTTCTACATGTACATGTCTACAAGTATTTAAACTATTTTTTGTTTAAGGATGGTGAGGCTCAAACCCAAATTATTAAATGTATTTTCATTCTACTTCATATAAGGGCTGTTGTTTTATTAAGTGGGTGTGCGTTTGTCTTGGGGTGAACAGAGGCAAATAAATATAAAAGAAGCACTAATTTTACTGTAAGTGAAACCATCTAAAATGGCAGATATTGAGTCAGAGTTTGTGATAAGACAAAATGATTGCTTAGTTCATTCTCACAGGCTTATGTGAATAAACAGGGATAAGCAACCAATTTTAAAAACTCTATATAGCACAGAATACTTAGTGACTTCTTTCACTGCTTCACCCTGTGTGTCATCCCATGTACATGTTTGTAACCTTTGTCAACAGTAAACCAAGACTTGACCAAGACAACAAATGACTGACTAAATTCAAAGTGGTTCTGAATAAAAAAAATCAGACTCAGGAACAGTAATTACAACTATGATGGGCTTGATCAAAGACAACAACACAAACATAATTCCAAGAGACATAAAGACTTCTTGAATAGCTCTCTGATTACAAGACGAACATACCTGGCACAAGTTTGTACCTCCACATTGAAAAGTCAAAACAACAAAATGAATGATATAGTTTGATGGGATTACTATCATTGGATTGACAATTAACATTTTGTGAGGATGTGTTGATATTTTAATAAGATGTAGATGGAACATGGCAGAGACACTGTGATGGATTTAAGATATCTCAAATTCTGCAGTCTGTAGGAGATTCACTGATCTCTACATTTCATTACTGACAAAGCAGTGGTTGTAGCAACAAAGGAAAAGCCTATAACCTATTTAGTGCTATTATATATATATTTTATGTATCTTCAATTCAATTAGATGTTATTAAGAGTCTACAGAGTTCAAGACACAAACACTGATTTACCCACTATGCCCTTATATGTGTTCATTCACGTTACCCCTGACCCCAGTAAAGTAAGTTCACAATTTTTACAATTAACATCAAACTGTGGTTGATAAACAGTCCTAAATATAAACTGTTTGGGTAAACAACCTAAATCAGCATAAATGAGAGTATCAAAATATAATAAGATGTAAATGACAAGAACTGCAAATAGCTGAATCCCCTTGTTAGTAGTCAAAACACAAATATCTATTTACATCAAACAAACATTTAACATTACATGTTAGATCAAATATATCTTAGATATTTGAACAGACATACAAGATGTAAGCAAAATGAATGCAATGTAGGCATTTAAATCTGTTTGTATCACAAATGATGCTTGGTTGTTTCAAAGTTGTTTTCCTCTCGTCCTCTTACTGCCTCCACATATGAACACACACCATCTAGTTACTGAGGCAACTACAAAGGCGTTCTCGTCTGTTTGTTTACTTGGTAGAGTTACAAGCCATTCAATATTTAAACCGCTGTAGAAGCCTGCCCATAGCTTATAAAATGAAAACATCAACTCTCCAAATAAACAGACTTGTGGGGAGAAGGGACAAAGGCCATCAGGCAACATCACAGGGTGTTGAGGGTCTACAAAGCAAGCAACTAAGGATACCTAAAGACAAGGGGGCGATATTCAATTCTGTAACAGATAATAAGAACTGAAAGGTAGGGCAATAAACCAAGATATGACAGAAAGCACACAAGCCTCTATCCCACAATGTAAACCATAACTCCCATTAGATGCAGGGTTAGCCTAGATATAAGATGCCTTCTTGCTAAGTCCAAAGGAAACAGGAGACAGAGAGCAGGGAACAAGCTGTCCCTACTTGGGCCACAGTCCTCCACTGATTCCCCAAAGGTGTGGGGATGGGAGGAAGGAACAGGGCAAGAGGAGGAGGAGGAAGAGGAGGAGAAAGATGAGGAGGAAGAGACAGGAAGTGAGGACAAACTCACCACACTGGCTACCTGTGCCGTTTTGGGTCGTTTTGAATGGTCCAGAGCAAAGATAGTATATTCAGAGAGAAAAGCGGGCTCTGCTATCATCCCGGCCAGCATCTGACCCCGTCAGTGCAGTCACGGGACAAAAGGTGGGGAAAGGAGAGGAACACAGACAGCAATGAGAAAAACAACACCATGAGTGTGAAATAGCGCTGAAGGGAGCATCTGGCCAGACTGCCCAGAAGACACTGGCCGAGAGAGACTGAGATGGATGGAGAGGGAGGGAGAGAGAGAGAGAGAGAGAGAGAGAGAGAGTGGAGAGGGAGAGAGACTACATGGGATAGGAAGAAAAATAAGAAAAAACGGGAAAGTGAAACACTCAGTCAACATTAATGTTATGAAAAACAGTTTGACATCTCTGCATGTAGTCTTAAGAGATGATTTTGTCAAAAACAGCCAATGTAATAATCAAATAAACAGTTTCAGAGATGTCAAAGCGTTACAGATTTGTGAGGTGAGAAAAGATGCTGCCATGATAAGAATCTTCTAAGCTGAGGGCGCATGAGCCCAAGTTACAACAACACAGCTGTGGTTCCAGAGGATAAGGGAGAAGGCAGAATACAGAAACCTGACTGAAAGGGACCCTGTCACTATTGCATTTTGGGGTTTGCAGTGTTGAAATGTGGAAAACATGTCATGAATGAGCATTTAAGCCCATTCTTTGATCTGAAGATCAAACAGCATAGACTGTAAACATCCATATCTAAGCTCTAAAGGAAATGATTAACCATAGGTTGCATCATCAATCTCACAGTCGTGGTCAGTACGTTGCTGTCGGTCTACCTCCGTCTAATGAATCAAAGAAATCTTGCATAAACTTGCCCATATCGACTGGGGGGAAATATCGCAACTAATCACCAGAGAAAGAAAAACACTGAGAGGAGGATACATCAATTATTCATACATATGCTGATATATGGTCTGTTCTCCGAGTTAGAATGCCCTTCCAATGTCTCTTTAGGGCAGCGGCTTCAGTACAATAAAGAAAAATAACTATGTTGTGTCATTAAATGAGCTATGATATAGAATGTATATTGTATATTTAATTCATGTTACAAAGCTTTATATTAACAAATGACTCAAATGTTCTTAAAGATGAACATCAAAACACCCCGTTATTTAATCTAAATCTTTACTTCATTGTCCCATGGGATAATACATGCAGTTAAAAGAAGGTAAAACTTGACACACCTTACCTGTATATAATGAGATCACAGTACTGATTTCTGTACATCAGTTATCACAGCATTATTCCAGATCATGTGTGTTAATGAAAGGACCCAGTGATAATAGATTGTCATTTTTTTACCTGTAGTAATGGAACAGCTACGATTAAGAAAATGTACTTAGGGACTAATATGTGTCTTCTTCTTATATTGACAAATTATGTTCAGTCCGGAAAGGAAAGTTGAGTTCATGTTGATGAGTCCTGAAAATGAATAGCTTACACACTTTGAAAACTGAAACAACTACTTCATCACTGATTTTCTTTCACTTGGCACAGCAATCAAAAAGGCACTGGTTTGTTATTCAGGGAGCATTAAGCGCAACAAACACAACAGGCTTTTGAGAACTGACAGAAACATTACTTTATATTGAAAATTAGAACATAAGCTGGGGAGAGAACATGACATTTCTGCAGGCTGCAGTTTGAGCTCAAAGATATTAAATATATCTGTCATAGGCTGACATCCCGCTCACCTCTCTGTCACTGGAAGAGGGTGTGCCATCGTGATGAAATGGGGGGGTTTGGCTGCTGCGCCGGTCTCCACTGCCCATCTGTTAAAATAAAACACATAACATTTTTAAAAATTAAAATCACAAAATACACACAAACATAGCTATGCTCCTATTTTCTGAACTGATAAGAATTGAGAATATGACATTTTTTTGTTCCCTGACATACAATGATTTGGTGGACCACCAAAACACTGCAATTTGCCTAATCTAACTTTTCTTATCATTGAAGCTCACTGTCTTCACCTTTGAACTCAATCATCTTAGAATGCTAGTTTTGATGCAAGGAAATTGGTCTCAAGAAATACATGAAAAGTTTGGTCCACACAAGGACCAAGTCACATAAAAGGCAACCCAAAACATTAATAAAAAGGTGGCCACAGAAATGCCTTTTACGTCTGAGCAACTTGGACACAATTACAATAAATGCTACATAGAGTTTACAAATTAGGCTTGCAATTGTTACTGATAAACTAAGATAAAATATTCCATTATTAGTCATACAGCAGGGAAATTTGCAGTGTTACAGCAGCAAGATAAATAGTGGGTGTGACATGTAAATAGTGAGTGATATGAGGGTTTTGCATTTTAAAGCCAATGTGGTGAAATTTGAGAAGAATTGTTCAAAGATTAAGACAATACATGGAAAAAATTGACAACTTGCAGTGACAAATAAGGACAAACCCAAAAAGCAGGGTTATTCAGTAGACTGCAAACTAACTTTGAGTCCCAGATGAAGCAGCTTTGAGGGATTGTGTGCAATGAATATTTATTTTAATCTCCACGTTGAAATATTGGCACTTGTCTGACCTTTTGCATTCATGCACTACAATGGCAGGCTTCTGGCACTGGCAGGATTGGCATGTGTCAAATAAAACTACCAGCTGACATCAACTTGCAGCCTGTGCAAGCAACATTAAAAAGACACGCCCATGTTGCCTAAGTGTGTATTTTAAGATTTCTGGCTACTGTTTTGGCTACAATGAAGTCCATGGTTGGCTGCATGTTGTTTTTTCTACCCTGGACAACGAGCTTTACCAGTTACAAGCCTTCTTGAACGCACCTTCCCAGCAGCAGTTGCTGACAGCTAAGTTTGGCTAATTAACTTAGCATGGCGTTAACGTTAGGAAAATAGCAACGTCACCAACTGGCACAATAAGTTAACAAAAGTTAACAGCTCAATAAGTTGGGTCAATGGTACACACTAAACACCACAGTATGGAGTATAACTTCAGCTATCTTCTTCGGCCAGCACCCCAGCAGTGTAAACAGATGTTAGCTTAGCCTGTTAGCTCCCAATAGCACAACAACCGACCTGGGCCTGTGGTGGTGACTGCGCATTCCTCTGCGGTGACTGCTCCTCGTTTATCCTCTGTTTGAGCTTTTTAAACATCTTGCCACGCCGAGGTAGCAAACAGCTGAGGAGCAGGTGACTACTATCCGGCGGAGATGTCTTTAGTTTATTTCTAGCCTAACATCCAGTCCTCAGTGCTCGACTTCCTTGTTCGCTTCTGATTTCCAGCAGGTGACCGGGCTTCCTGCGCATGTGCGGCCAACGTGGAGGAAAACTGAAGCGTCAGAGTTAAAGGGACAGTCTGGGAGAAATTGGCTACAGCGCCACCTTTAGATGAAGAAAAGCATCGCTGTGATTTTTAGCACTCTTAACGGGTCCTGCTGATATTGCCTGATATTGATATATTAAGTTAAATTTGCTTCATAATTATAACCCCTTTCGTAGAAGATTAAGCAACTTTTGAGGATGTTTGATATCATGAAAAATATTTGGCATGAAAAATATTTTTACACACCAGGATTGTATGAATATGCTTTCATGGCCAAGTTAAGTCAACTTTACTAGTCATGGGAACATTATTGAAAAGTTGCTAAGAATATAGTTGCTTTTATTATTTAAAAATACAGAAATTATTTTAGGTTTGGTTTCATCTGCAAAATGTTATAGAATGCGGTTTGCAAAATAAATTCATATTTCTCAGATGCTACTTGAGATGTCAGTGAAAATAATGTTTTTGTTTCTTGTTTGCAAAACAAATTTGTAATAACATGTTTGCACACATAAAAAAAATAAAAAGGCACTGCAGAGGGATACAGAAGAGGGTTTAAACACACTGTATTGTGATTTTGCTTCAGGCCAGTTCGAGGCATATCTAAATATGGCTTGCACAATGTTTCATACTGTGTGTACAATCAGGTTTTCATGGCTGATAGATACCTTCTTTTCACTTTACGATTCAGCAGCAACCTTCAAAGTGAATGTCACCCAACAGAGGTCAGACATAGGTCTTTAGATGCAGAAAACTTACATATTATACCATTTGGGATATGAAACACATGAATTTAAAGTGGGTGTACACATCTCATTTGTTGTGTGACACATACAGGAAAATATTTAATGAGATTTTTTTTTCTGTTGCAGAGGGCATTAACAACCCATCATGCAAGGCCAAACATACCATGCTTGTAAAACCTGGGACATTTGTTTTATATGAGCCCAATGAGCTGCACAATTATTCTAGATGAGATTTGTTTTCACTGTAGAAACAAGGCCCATGCAACACATAGATCGCAAACAGATCAAAAATACCCTTTTTCATTGTTTATGTGATGATCTGCGGTGGAGTGTCTGCACCCTGATGTTTTATATTAATCTTATATCGGTGCATGTCTAAAGATAGAAAGTCTGTATGTTTGCTCTTCGTCTGAGTCATAGTGTCTATGTAACAGATACAGGAGTTGATAGAAAAGATCGCACTGTGGGTGTGAGTCATGGATTAAATAGGTGGTATTTTCCCTCCTTCGGGATCTGGTCCATGTGCAAATATCTGAAATAAACATTTCTGACTCAGACTTGTCTGGTGGAGAAAGAATAAAGAGCATGCCCCAAATCAATTAAAATGAAGACTAGAATGAAGATGTGATTTGCATTTTTGTACCATTCTGGCTTTTGATCTATGATGGGTGCCTGGAGCAGTGAGTGTGAACGATGGGTGGTTAACGGCAGACTGATGGAGCTCCCCTGTACCCTGCTCTGGGGCATAGAGCAGAGAGGACATGTATTCAAGACAAGGGAATAAGCTGCTGCACGTCTGCTTTGGTGATGAGAGCAGCAACTTAAAGCAGTTTATAGCAAAAACTATTTCTAAAAGTTCTATGAAGTTGGGAAAAAGGTCAACTATCACGCTTACACTGTTGAAATGGCAAACTGTAATACAATGGATGTTGTCGAGAGTAGAATAAAGTAATCTATACAAATATCTGAGGTCACCTGCTGAAAAGGTGTGTTGTGGTCTGACGAGTCCACATTGCAGATATTTATGCACCATGGACGTATCCTCTGGGCTAAAGAGGAAAAGGACCATCTGGATTGTGACCAGCACAAAGTTCAAAAGCCAGCATCTGTGATAGTATGGCGATATGGTAGTGTCCATGGCGTGGGTGACTTGCACATCTGTGAAGGCAGCATTAATGCTGAAAGGTATGTACAGGTTTTGAAGCAACATATGCTGCCATCCAGACAAGTTACTGCTTATTCCAGCACGACAATGCCACATTCTGCACAAACCAGCAGTGTGGCTTTGTGGTGCAGGTACTAGACCGACCTGCCTGCAGTCCAGACCTGCTTCCCATTAAAAATGCGTGGTGCATTATGAAGTGCAAAATACAACAATTTTTGTAGGCAATGTTGTATGCATCAAATTCAGAATGACTGTATATTTACACACAAATAACGCCGCTAAAGTTTAACAATTTGAACATTTAATATCTTGTCTGCCTCTTTGGTGATACTGCTGAAATACAGCGTGAGGCCCAAACAAGACACAAACCTTTTTGTAAGGTGTCACCCTTTCCGCAAGGTTGCAAACATCTTGTTGAACAGCTAGTTTAATGGGGAGACCACTCAGCAAATTGACTTGGGAATACCTATACCTACGAACTCCAGGAGAGTTATGCGTATGTCAGATTCACTGCTGACAGCACAGTGGGCTTTAGAGACCGGATCAATAAGAAGAAAGCTATAAATCCCTGGAGTTTCTTGATACCCAATTAAAAGCAGCTCTGCAGGAGCACCTGAAGACCAGGCGAACATCACACAGCTTGGTCTCTGAGAATTAGAATGACTTTTGAAACTGGGAGAGACCTGCAAGAGTGCCATCATGAGCTCGTTAACCAAAGGGCAAACTGGAGACGTGCAGAGGTGGCAAATGCAAGGTTTTAGTAAGAATAAATGTTTGCATAACAGAAACATAACAGTGCATTCTTAATCATTTTGATCACTATATCTAAGAATACTACTCCTACTAGTACCACTACTACTAATAATAATAATAATAGTAATGAGAGAAATATTTTTGCAGTTTGCACTAAGGTTTTCAACAGTGCAAAGGTGATATTAAAAGGTGATATATGCTTAAGTAAAGATGCATATGGGCCCAAACTTTTCAAAATTTCCACTTTACACATGGTTGTCTCCCTGGAGGATGCATCCTGAGGGAGCCAAACCAATTAAATATTGATACACTTCATCCCTGACTTGACAGTTGTTTCTCACCTCCTTTCTCTCCAAATACATTTTCCACAATGTGGATACTGGCTGCATCTTTTCCTGGATGGTCTTCTGACATAGCCTCTCTTTCTCTGCTGGCATATTTAATGTTTGTTCATCATTTCTCTCCTCTAGGAGGGGAGAAGCAGACAAACTTACTGGATGTAAAATACCGCAAATGGCCAATCGACTTGTTCCAAATGTTCTTAAAAACAGTCTCATAGAAGGTCTCATATGTGTCTGTGTCTGAGATGATTTTGAGATCTGTGCCTTCAACTTGTGGCCCTTGTGTTTAGTGAGGTCCATGTGGTTTATTCAAGCAGATTTTGCCACAAGAAATCTTCCAAACCACAAACAGTCTGCCAAGATTTTGCATGCTGTATGTTTGTGTTTGTGTGCGTGCATGCGTATGTGTGTGTGTGTGTGTGTGTGTGTCTCTCTCTCTGTGTGTGTGTGTGTGTGTGTGTGTGTGTGTGTGTGTGTGTGTGTGTGTGTGTGTGTATCCAAAGGGCTTAAAACATCAAAATGTAAATATAGCCTCTATTTTCAGACCTTTTAAAGCATTCCTGTATATTCCCTTCTTTGTGTGTTAAAGATGTCAGTCTTGTGCTCAGGTTGATGTAGCAACTGTTGTGGACACTGATTGATGATTAAGGACTTGTACACTAACCAGCTCTGACCCATGGAGTCATCATCTGGTTGTTTTATGTCCATGCCTCCTGTCACAGTGAGGCCGTGCCAGCTTGAAGAGCCTGAAAAGCAGATTCTGGACACGTCTTTGTCACTGGCATGAGGATAAGCATTGCACTGCTAAGAGCACAGCCCTCAACTCTCACAATCCTGTCCAGAACAGCAGTACATGATGATTAGCAAACCTTTTCATGTAGCCTTTTAAATAAAATTGAGTTTATTGTTAGAGGAGAAAAGTAACCTGTACTTCTATGTGTCTCACAACAAATCATACATTTACATGCACGATACATAAAATACATCAATCCTCCAACATTTATAATATACTTACATAAACATATACACATGCATGGGGATATTTTTTCTTGATGGCATATGGGACAAAATCCTCTAAACATCCTGTATCTGCAACCAAAAAGCAGATTGAGGGGGGTGTAATTTACACTGGAATTTGAATGTCTGCATGTTGTTGCTGTGGGTTAATAACATAGGGTAGATCCACTAGATGGAGCTACTCGTGCATTGCAGCACACCCACCTTAGTCAGCGCAAGATTTGGCTTTGTGTCCTATGCTGTGAGAGGAGAAATGGAGTGGGACACAATGCAGCTCTGTCAGTCTTGTTGGGCTGGCCTTATCTGGAACAGCCATGGATGAGTCCTCATAACCTAAAGAGACGGCATTAACAATTCTTACACCACACAACAGTTCATATGTCTGCACACCTGGATTTTTTTGTGTATGTTAACGTGATATATAATATTAGCCATGTTTTTTCTTTATTTGCATCATCTGTTGTAACAACTGCATCATTTTTTACAGCCGTCTACTTGCAAAACTAAATGTGACAACTTGGCACAAGACGGTTGTCTCGGCAGATGCTACTAATGACATTAACGATGGCTCTGTTCCATTTAGGTGAGCCAATACACCATGAGGCAGATTGCACAATAGTCACAGCTGACATTTTGACCTGTCATAGCAGGAAAAGAACAGGTGTTACTAAAATCATTAACAGTGGGTAATGCTTCCTGTTCAAGTGTCCAAGTAAGTCATGACAGTGTAGACGAAGCCGGTGCTGTCTGATTTTTTGCAGCTCGTCGTGGACTGAGAACAACGGATGGCTTGTTCACAGCCTGTCTAATCGTCTGACAGCTTGTGTCTTGCCCCCGTTGTGGATGTCAATGTATTCCCAGGAAATGGTGGCCAAAATGGCAAAAATAAGGCCCAAGTTGTAATAAACTGGAATTGTCCTTGGTGTCTCAGAAAAATGAGACTTGGACAAGACATTAAGTCAGAACAGGCTGTCTTGTCTGAAAGGGCATAAACAAGAAGTCTGGATGACAAAACTGAGGTTCTGGAGGACAATGGCTAAATGGCAGTTTGACAGTGTACAGTATACTGAGGAGCTAAGTAGTGATTTTGGAGCAAGTGTGCAGGTGAGTAATGAGAAACTCTGAAAGAAGAAATAACACATTCTTCCTTTCACACAGGAAAACTTTAATTCATAAGCAATAAAATAGACCCTTGGCTCAATCTAATACATTCAGGGGAGCAAGGAATTAATCAAAAATATATCCTGATTATGTTGTTCAAGTACGAGAATGTGTTAAAACATCATCAAATAAAGATTTAAAAAGTAAAGCTTTGCCTTCTGTGTGAGCAAATTCAATAAAGCCAAATAAACACACACTTTTCATGTTTGCATTTATCTTACTTTTCAGGACCACTGCGTTGAAGGAATCAAAGATCAGAGCTGGATTTACTTATACAGTTCGATTTATTTTCACTAGAAAAGTGACTCCACCAACATAAATCAGAATCTAATTTTCTGCCAGCGCGAGTTATAAATCTTGAACAAAATAAAATATGGGCTCTTTGAATAATGCAATAAACATGCCACCCAAAGACCTCTGAATGTCTCACTCTGTGGGTACGGTTTTCCGCCCCATAACTTTCCACACATATCTTTGTCAAGACGGGCGGGTGCGGACTCAAGCGCATCACACAATAAGCTGATTCAAAAAATGACTTTAATAAAAATAAAACAAAGTATAACCAAAAACTCACTACAAGACTTGGCGAGGAAATGCGAGGAAATACAAGGACAAGGACGTGAACGTAATCATGACATGGCGTGAAAAAAGGTGACAATCCGGCAAAGACAAAGAGACTACAACAGACTTATATAGTGTGCAGAGGTGATTAACTTGAACAGAAAACACAGGTGACATGATGAGGTGGGTGTGGCTGGTAGGTGACCTGAATCGGAGACGAGACACTGGACATAGAAATATGGCAAACAGAACAGAAACCAGAACTAGAACTGACAGAACTAAACATTACATATGACAAGGACAACAACATGACAGGGCTACACAGAAAGAACCATAACACAACACAGGCAGATAACTAAGACACATAACAAAGACAAAACTAAAACAGAACAAAACCAAAGGCTGAACTAAGATCTAAGTGCAAAACTGTGACAATCTTCACCTTGTAAGTAATGTCAAAGATATGATTCGAGAGAGAACAGGCGTCCATATAACCAGCCGGAGTCTCCCGTGGCCATGATCATTGGTCCCAGACACTGAATGTTAAGCAGTTAAATTGCTGTCTCCTACAGAAATAGAAGCCATTACAAGGCATTCCCCACAGCTGGCGATTCACACACAGCTACATACTCCCCCCGAGGACATAATTGCTTTTTTCAGTTTCTTCCTTTTGTTTCATCCATCAGTATATCATAGCTTTCTTTATAATTGCTGAGGGAAGAAGGAACAGATGAATCTTGGTCTTTGGAGGTATTGACTCCGCTGCTGCCATTTGTTTTGCCTCCACACTTTTACAACACATTTAGAAAAACACAAAGCAATATTGAGATCAGAGCTTTAAAAAAAAAAGAAAAGAAATGATGATCCATGGGTAGCGGTAATAGTTGAGGCTTCTGTGTGATTCCATCTGGGGACTGATTGGTGTTTGAATGTAATGATGGCGTTTATTACAAAGAGGCTCGTCGTTAAACGATTCAGCATCTTGAGGGGAGGAGGGTACACCTGGATGAACATGTTTTATGTAACAAGGATAATCTTTCCAGAAGGCTGCACTGCTGCAGCACATTATTCCAATCTTATCTCATTTACAAAACCCACGAGTGCTTACTTCTAGTTATTTTGCTTGTAGGGATAGAAATGCTAAAAATTGCACTTCTATGTCTCTATATACATTTGTGTTTCATTTACACATTGATTGTTTTAAGGGGCTGCTGAGGAAGCTGAGATAATGTCCTCACTATTTTTATGCCCCTGTACCGGTGACGGCTGTGGCTGGAGGATCTAAGGAATGCCTGGAGGGAATTTCATTACATCTGACACAAATGTCCTCTCGGAATCAAGGATGAACTGATTAGAATTTGATGGCCAAAGATCAAGGTGACTGTGAATTCACATCACACATTTTAGGCTATAACTCAAGAATTCATACTCTAGCTATAACCAGATTTCACACAAATGTCTAATATGATGAAATTATGCAGCGATGACATTTTATATCTAAAAGGTCAAAGGTCAACTTCACTCTGATGTTGTTCAAAAACAGTTTTCTGGCTATTATTCATCACCATAACCCAGAAACAGAAGCAGTAGATTGAGATGTATTTCACATTTGGTCAGATACTGAAATGGTATATTTGGTGCCATTCAAGTAAGTAAGTCATTAAAGTCAGAAACAAGCCATGTTATTTACATTCTGTAATAAGCTCTTTAAAGATTTTTTTTTATTGACTGTGGTGGAGCCCTCCATTCTCATGATGGATTGAAATTACCACCGCTTGAGGGGTTCACAGGAAATCATGCATGCAGTGTTACTGTTTTAATTTCAGCCTCATTCATTGAACATTTCCTTCTGCCACTGCTTCGTATTAACTGTATTCAACTGGTGAAGCTCCAGGTGGCTTTTTGGTGAGGCTGACTCAGGAAACACAATGTATTTGTCCCTGTAGTTAGTGCTGATTGTGACTGTTCATCAAAAATGTGTCTACAAGAACAGACAACAGTTCTTTTTGGATCTTGTCCACAGATCATTTTTAGTTTTTTTTGCAAAAGGAATAATGAGGAGTCACAGTGAGCTGTTCGTTGAAAAGGCCACACAACTCAGAGCAGTGCAGTTGTGTGGAAAACGACTTGCGCCATGTGCAGCATTATATCAGATGGTGGTTGTGCTTATGCAATTATTTTTGACTAACTTCTTTATGAAAACAACACGAGATTGTTTGGCTGTAAACAGACACACCAGTTGGTATTCTGTTGCTTTTTGTTGTTCAGTGAGTACTTGCTATAGTATTGAACTACACTTGTTACATGTAATCACAGGGGTCGCTAAATCAACCAGGACTGAAATCTTAAGGATTCCAACTTTAATCTAAATAGAACTTACAGAACATAAAACTGAGCAAATGCATTGGCTACAGCCCAGATTGTTTTACAACTTTATGCATACATAATAGGAAGAAAAAAAAAACGCTCTGTATGAATATCAGACAGAAGGAAGCAGTGTTGCATATGAACCGGTGAGCTGAAACTTGTCACTTATCTCCATGAATCCCATCAAGTGAGTTCCAATTAGCCTCTTCACTGATACGAGCGTGTGTCTAATTAGACACACTTTCATGTTTTTAGAATACAACAAGGCATCTGGCAGTGCAGATAGACGCTCATCTGTTGCTGACAACAATCAGACAAACATCGCTCCAGCCTGTTAAAAAGTCTCCAGTGTGTCCTTTACTGTGGCCATTGTCACGGTGCAACCTTGAATGGGGTTTGATAAAGCCGAACCGAGCGAGCAGCTGCAGGTCTGCTCTCACAATGCACAGGCAGGGGGAAGTTTCTTTTGGGTAAGGGCTAGAGGGGTTATCTATCTGTCCCCTCATCACCATGCCAGCGGTAATAAAATGTTGCTTTGTGGCAGAGGATAAAAGCAACCCTGCTGATAATTGTGATTCCTCCCCCTCAGAGCTCCCGGGGGTGGGGCTGAGACGGAGAAGCCATTAGAGAAGAAAGAAGCCGTAATCTGATCACGTCCTATAGGAGCAAATGCAGCATCAGTCAGCGGTGCCGTAATCTCGACTGTCTGCCCCGGAGCAAACATCAGTTTCGCGTTTGTTCTGCGCTGACATCAGACGACATCTGTGCAAATCTGATCGTGCTCTGGTGTCTGTATCATCGTGATAACCTCTTCTCACACCTGGCTGCAGGAGCACATATAGTTTAGCTCTATGAGTAAGTGAAGTGCACACTGGATGATTGCCAAAAAGAAGAAGTCACTAATAACGACTGAAAAAGGCTGTGGCATTTTTAAGTTTAGGTTGTTTAAACTGATGCCAATAGTACTTAAAACCATGTTTGACAGTATCATTTGTATTATAGATTTTGGAAGGATAAAACAAACAGTAACATTGGAAAGCAAGCACTTAACCTCTTTCCGATCAATTTTTTAAAGTATATGCGAAAAAAACAGTCTCTTGGATCAAAAATAACTTGTTTCCCATTAAATAACAATGGGGTGACTATTGTATTTCCCATAATTTCACCTGTTCCCAAGGGCACGGTTGATGGCTTTGTTAAAATGGTTTCTTGCCTTGCAAATAAGATTCAAGACAAACAGAGGTGAAAGGGTTTTGAATCCAGGCTTTTCAAAGGAGCATGTAGCCGAGATAAACAGTCCCATATCATAGGAAAAAATGCCCACACTCGCCCACACAAAAAAGTAGAGAAGGCTCTTCTAGTTTAGAAGTTGTGCTGAGGAGGATCCCATAAGTGAAATGTTGTTGTTTTTGTCACGTTTTTATATTATCACCTTTTGCACATAACATAACAAACAAATTTTTTGAAGAGACTCTTCTAGTTTTTTAGGCTCTTTTTGACAGTGTGTGGGTTTTTTTTTTCCTCTGACATGGGTTTAACTGTATGCCACCTGTCAACATCACTATTCGCCAGTAGTCACGACATCCACAGAAAAGAATGTAAAATCTTTGTGTGACCAGAAGACCATTAATGTGTTTTATGCTTCTGCCATTTCCTTCAACCATTTTAGCCATCTGAGCACTATTTCAGCAGCTTATCATCATGAACATCATCTCAGTGCTGCATGAGAACCGGATCAGCATTTTCTGTGTGTTCAGTGACTCGGTCCATGCCATTTCATTATATGATAGCATTATAATTCTGCTGTTTATTTCCTGTCTCACCGGCATAGAACTGTGGGGGAAACATTTATTTTGATACGTGTGGGAATGAGATATTCATACATCACTCGGCCGTGACCTATAGGAGGCTGGATCCACAACATCAACACATAAAATCATCCCACTGGCTGAAAGAGAGGTTTGAAAACCATTTTTTATAAACAGCTTCATGGGGCTGCACCGAGCTCTCACGATCTGCTGACTAAGACACTTGTGAAGAACGCAGCATACCTTATCAAATCATCTCTAATGTACCGTGACATTAAAGTCTTCCTCTCTGTTCCACAACAACACAAGATGCTGTCTAACTCCCTCAACACCTCACAACACCTGCTGAACATCCAGTTTTTGGTCGGAGCGTTCTTGATGCTGCTGTGAGTCATTTTGTAAAACGGCAAAATGTTAATAAAATACATTATTAAGAGTGAAGGGACTAATTTAAAAAGACTAAATAAACAACTACATGGGCCTCACTTTTTGACTTTGTCCACCCGCTTTTATTTGACATGTCAGCATAGTTTAGGCTGTATTTGATAAACATATTTCTTTAGGGATTAAGATAGCTTTAAGTGTCTGTATTGTCCATTAGGTTGTCAGAGCAGTGACTGTAACTAAGCTGTACCTGTTTACCTCCTTTACACCATATCCATTTCTAATACAGATTATAAAGCCTGCTGGAGGAGTAAATCCCAATTAAAATGTTTGTATATGACAAGGGCATAGGTTCAGTTTCAGAGTGAGGGGATACTGTTATAAACCATATAAATAAAACTGGTCACCCTGTTGTTCTTCACATAATAATGGGAGTGTAAAGAAAACATTTGTGTTGTTAATGCACTTACTTAAAATCAGTTTGAGCTTCCTGTATAGAAACTCTGTAATAATAGTAATAATAGATAAGGTCGCTGTGCTTTGCCTGATGTTCAATTATAGCATCTTTTATCAACTCAGATTTTCCCTTATCTGGACAAAGGCGGCAGGAAAGTAGGACGACAATATTCAGAACAGCTTTGCTAAGAAATCAGCCTGAAACTATAAACGTGAGTCGGGGCAATAATAGGATTTTGAAAAGTGAGGGAGACAGGCCTCTGTATCCCCAGTGGAAATTACACCTTTTTATATTTTATAACCCATCAGACTGTAGATACCCACAGATTGCCTTTACTATAATACCATCATATATACTAGCAGCATGGCTGTATGTGCTCGTGTGTGTTTTCATATGCAGGTGTGTGACACAATGTACCCCGTGTGTATTGTGCTGCAATGCTATCATCTCCGCACATCTAAATTAAAAAAGTTGTAGGAACATGGTCAAACAGAGAGATAGAAGCTATGGGGAGAGGGAGAACCTATAGGCGACTGTCACTGTGATAAATGAACAGCAGGGAGAGTCAGATTTCCTACACTTTACAGTTCAAAGTCTCAGTGGGCCTAAAAGGATTTGGGAACTCATGAAGCAAAACATGAACAGGAATCTTTATTTTCCTGGGTTACATCAATTGTTCCTTTCCACAGGTGATCATCTTGTGTGTAATAAATAGGAGTTGATGTTATTGCTATATCCATAACTCATTTCTATTGAGGATATTCAGAACTGTGTTTACAGTAAAGGTGTGGACTTTTCTAAGATAGTGGATTTATCACACAACTCTGGGTGCACAGCAGAATTACTAGACCATGACATTTGCTGCTTCAAGGGGTTTGCAGCAACCAGGGATGCAGCCCGTGGGATATGAAGCCGTCCAATCAGCCTTTCCCCAGTAATTAACAAACCCGCGCTACATCTCAGCCTACAGTTTTTGCAAGTTGGGCTTCTGCGTTTGTGGTCTTTAAGGAATAAAGACAATCTGAAAAGACAAACACTGAAGCATCTCATGGTGCTCTGTCAGGCATCCACTTGTTATAATAAAGTCTGTTTAATTCCTAAACACATATGGCAAAGTTAAACATGACGATACATGTGTTGAATATGAAAAAAAGTCAAAACAGTAGTGCGGCACCAGACTGCAGCTGCTTCCTAACATGAGCATGTTTTTGGGAGATAAGCACACAAACAGGCTTATCCAGCGCAAACCACTCCTCTCGCGCACTGGCTTTCCATTCTGAAGTGGCGTTTGATAAAAAGATTAGGACAGTTAAGGAGCTGGCAATATGCTGGCTGAAATACCCCTGGGACACTTAAAAGTCCACTTCCTCTCCTCCTCGTGCCATTTAGCTTGTCGGAAAGTTATGATGTGTTCCTTTGTAATTCCGCTCCTCTGGCTGCCCTTGAGAGCCGCAAGCTGTTGGAAAAGGTGAGTGGATAGTGGAAAGGTGTAATAATGCAGCAAACCACAACCATGTAGTGCTCTCAGTGTGGACCACCTCCAGGTTTCGACTGGTTTGTTGTCACGAGTGTCTCACCAAGAGAAATGTGCTTTCACATGAGAGGACCATCCAAAAGATAGAAAAGTGTTGTCTCACTCTGCAGAGTAACTAAAATGAATGTGTTGCATGGAGGCATTAATAACACAAATATTGATTAGAAAGGGCCAGGAGACGGGAAAAGGTGAGACAGGACAAATAGAATACAGGCAAATCTTTATGTTTTTGCAGCACTTTCTACTGTCGTTTTTTTTCCTCCTGAGATGATAAAGTGCAGGTGATCCTTACACTGGGGTATCACAATCAAAACAGCTTCACACTTTCAAAAAGACATGGGCCGCAGGAGCCCCGTGGAGTGGAAAATCATACATTGTTGGACAGGCTTCACCTCAGTCCACCGCTGCACAACGAGTAGTCAAGTGTATATATTTCTTTAACAAAATGAAATGCAGGTTCCACAACTGAATGGACCACCTTAAACCTACCTCCCCCCCCCTGAATAATTCACCTTGCAGGATTTTCTAGGAGAACTATTGTTGTTGGACTGTAAATCTAATTGGATTCTTGATGGCAAATCCTTCTCAGCGGGAAGAGTGGGGAAATGGTTTTCACTTAGAGCAAATGCACACACACACACACACACGCACGCACACAAAATCACACAAGCACAAAAGGACTGGATTAAAGTTGTGGGACAGACGCACTGATTGACTTGCACTTTTGTCAGTGCCCATGTCAGAGATTACTACAGGAGTTTATTTAAAAAGAAAACCCCAGAGTCATAATGGGAGGCTGGCAAAAGCTACATGCAGCTTTGACTTAAGCACATTATTTTTTTATCATGACAATAAATGCAAACTTCTTATTAACAGACAAAGTTGAACTTTTAAAGCTGCGGGGATACACAAGAGCCACTGCATGTAGAGTAAGATCAGCACCACGGACAGAGTGAGTGGGTGAAGATGGGATTTTGTCTTCTTCTTCTTGGCTTTTTTTGCTTCCTCTTTTTGTTTATTTTTTTTTCTTGATTCGAATTATTCCCACAAAACAAAACTATTATAGAGTCTAATTGAACTGTACTGACCTCTGACACAGTGAGCAGGTGTTGCTATGTTAAGTCAATCACTCCGAAGCCCACATGACAAATTAGGTTCCTCTCGAACCTCAGAGGACTGTGTTGGGCAAATTGGCCTTGCCAAGCCACATCTGAATCAATACACCCTCACTCTACTACACACTATCATGTTTTTTTTTTTATCTCTAATATCAACTTTACATGTGAGAGCTTGTGGAATGCATCAGATCACAGCGACCCATTAAAGGGGCCTGTGTGGAGTGTTTCTAAAAATGACAATATGATGGATTTCACCATATGTTCTCAATCACTGGGGGCAGCTCTTGCTCAGCAGGGTGAGAGGAAATCCCTCATTCCATCCCTCCCCATTTCATTTCTCACTGTAAGTGGATGTGTGTCCTCCCTTGTCACCTCATCTTTATTCACCGCAGGAGCCCTTGTTGCTGCACTCTGAAGGATTGTCTCTGCTCTGTCTTTCCCGCGTGCCCTCTGTATCTCCTGTAATGGGCCGGTTAAGGTGTGTGCCGAGCTGTGGCTGGTTTGCCGTTTAACACTTAGCATGCACTACTGCAAAATGGCTCCTGCAGTGGACCTTAGCATTTAATTATTAATTATAAAAAATATTAATTGATTATTTAAATTATTGATTAATATGGCACTGCAAGGACTTTTTTCTATAGTAACTGTTCGTCTACAACCTTGCTTGGTCTGGTATGACAAGCATGCTTGCACACATTAAATAGATATCGCTGTGTAACAGACATCATTGAGTCATTTTATTGACTTTGTGATTCCTTTCTCGTGCTACACTATCCTGTAATTGTCACTATTGGCCATGCCGGCTGTTGTATAGCAAAAAAAAATCACATGAGCCAGGGGTGTGTATCATTTTTTTTCCTGAGGTCCATATTGACTTAGATAAAGTAGGCAAAGGGCCACACGCTGGAAAATTGAATTGCAACATGAAACACATAGTGCTAAATTAAATGAAACTACATGAATTTGGTAGACATGACAGATTGCTTTACAAGAGGATATTTGCCAGCCCAGAAGGCCTGAGTCATATTTTAAAAAAACAAGAACTTTCTGTGAGAAAATGTTGACTTTATTTTTATAGCTGTTTGTGTCAATCTGATGTTCTCTGAGGTTACAATGAAAAGATTACTTGCACAAAACAATCCACTTAAATGCAGTATCAATTTTAAATTAGCCTTCACCCCAACACTTGTCTGATATGCACCACTGCATAGGTCACTAATGAAACTGCACTGCTGATGCACTACATTATGTAATAAATACCTGTCAGTGATTCCTCGAATGAAAATATGTAGCTGGGCGGCATCTTCGATATCCGTGCTCTCATCCAGCATAATGGAAAAAAATATAGTCAGCTGCCCTTTTTGACAATTCAGAGAACACGCTTCATCATTTACTTCCACACAACGACTGACTGTGTGACATTTTCAAACTAACTTTTGTTGTCTGAGCGCAGTATGCCAGTCACATCTACCATACAGCCTTTCACAAACTCATCATCAGGGAAAGACTTGCTCTGTTTTGCAAGCTGGTCGACTGCTTTGTAAAAATATTCTGCCTACCAATTATGCAGGAAGATGATTTCTGGGCCTTTTCTTCTTTTTCCTGGGATGAAAAGTTTGTGTCATTGTTAGCATGCTTGGTGGGAAAATGTCTCTTGATGTTGTTGTACATGAACACAATGACACTCTCGTGCCATATCAAACAGACTTTGAACCAGCACTTATGAGAAGAAATGTTTAGATATCCAAAATGTGCTATTCAGACTTTCAACAAACGTCTTATAAAGAGCTGGACACCTCTGCAGTTTGGCTTCTGTGACTCATATCTAACTGTGACTAAAAGTGATGCATGTAGAAATTGTATTGTCAAAAATTGTCAGTACATCACTTTTGAAAACTGAAAAGATTATTGATATCTTGGTTAACTGTAGACTGATAGATAATTCTACTGGTGTGACATTATAATTTAGTCTTGCTGTTTAAAAAAATCACTTAATGCATATTCACATAGTCACAAGCTGTGTGCAGACATAAGAACACATGCTTTTCTCAATACAACTCCTCCATATAAACATATATAAACAGTTGATTAATGCTTTAGGGCATGATATAATTTACTCGTAAACATATAAAGAAGATATATTATATGTAATTACAGGTATTTTATAGTATGTCATTCTCACCATGAATTATAGCTGTATAAAAGTATAAATGGGTAATGGATGATTCATAGAGGGAGTTAATGTAGCTGAAACAATACATTCAAAAAGATAATGTTATTATCCCTTGTGTATTTACTGCTTGGGGGAGGTTAGGACAAAGTGCTACTAAATAAATCCTATTATGTTAAACTGATGTTTAAAAATGGTAGGGCACAGTATCTCAGTGGTTAATATTGGTGTTGGCTGAAAACAAATGGACCCAGGGTTAGCTTCTGCTTCAGCTGTGCCAGTTTCCTCCCACAGTCAGGTGGACTGGAGACTCTAAATTGCCTGGAGGTATGAATGAGTGTCTACAGTGTATGTCTGAAAGCCTGTAATGACTTCCCTGCCATCCACCCGGTGCATGCTGGGATAGTCTGCAGCTCCCCCTGACCCTGACAAGAAATTAGTGGGTGGAGGATATAAACGAGAGAGAGAGAGAGGGAACATATTGTATTTCACTTGATTTCCACTGATCAGTATTTCCCTCATGCTGCTCATTGTCGCCATCGCTGATTATGTTCTTCCTTCTGTATTCTTGTGTTTCATGCTTTCCTGTATACCTTCTTTGCTTATACGTGACACATGGTTAACGCCACATACACCAAGTTTCCATTGACGTCCTCTGCTTTTGTACATTTTGAGATAATAATTAGAGTTGACAAGGACAGACTGTGTACAGCTGAGATAAGTGTGCTGAGCATGCCCTTGTTCTGTATTCTGACTTGATATTTGTAAGCCAATTAGCTAGATTAGAAAGCATAATCAATACAGCCACCTTATGCAACCCCACTACTGTCTTGCCATTAGAAAAATAACCACTGCCTGTCACAACGATGTGGATTTAAACCCCACTTTTGGGCTCAGATTCTCAGGATCTTCTCTTCTTAAGGCCCACTACTGTTTATGCATTTTGTGAAACAGTTTATATCAACCTAACATCACTTCTGAACCCTACAATGACAGAGAGTCATTTCTTCCACTTCAGTAGCAGAACGCGTCCTTTTTCACCCCGTCGATGTTTTCTCAGGTATTTTCATGGATCAGCAGCTCCGGGTCGTAATTGATTTTGTTAGAATCTCCACTGCATGTCCAACAACCCAAAAGGATACCGCTCCTTTTTCCTGAACGGTAATTTGAGCCGTGTGTGCCTTGTAAGAGTTCACTCAACCGTGTCCTTTTTGTTCTGAAAACTGTCAGTGGGAAGTCTCGACCTGCTGTAAACGTGACCGGCCTCTTGCTGCCTTTTCTATGTAGATTTTGGCTGCTTCCCCAAGAAAAGTATCGGTGCTTTGCAAAACTCTCCATCTCACCAATAAGTGTTCCTTCAGGTCTTAAAAGCATGCAGAGTGGGCCGTTAGTCATTTAAAGCAAGTGAAACAACGACAGCAGGGTGAGATCATGTCTGTCTTCAACCTTTTTCTTAATGTAACTTGAGTGCACACATATAAATTCTGAGGACAGATAATTATGTTATGTTCTGATATATGGTCAGTATTTCTAGTGTTGGGAAGTAATGAAGTACATTTAGTTACTGGACTGGACTTTATACTTCAACTTCATTACGTTTCAGAGAGAAATTAGTCCACATTTATTTACTGGTCTTTTACTTTGGAAACAGATAATCATAGACGATTAAATTAAAAATAAATAAATAAATAAAATTAGCAGCTATATTGATAATCATTTGAGACAGAAGGATTCTCTGTTCCCTCTGTTTTATATCTGAACACCTTATGGTTTTGATCTACAGGTCACCTTGAGATGTGCAAAATGTGCACAGTTGCCATTTTTAATCCAGCCATTTTCTGACATTTAGCAGAACAACAAGTTAATTGAATTATTGAGAAAACAATTGTGGGTTTGACTTTAATTCAATCAAACCTAAATGAAAATAATCACAGCCTTAAATATGATGCATTGGCACAGATTCATAAAATCAGTATATAGAGTACCTCAAATTAGCTTCTCCTGCACAGCCACAGCATCACTTCTTACACATTTATGCATCTGAAATGATAATTCAGCACATGATTAATTAATCATAATTCCAACAGGAGCCATTTTGCTGCATGGTGAATACTTAATACTTTAAGCATAATTTGCTCATGTGATTTGTACTGAAGACAGATCAGATCTCTTACTGTCATGAAGTAGCTTTTACACTGTTGAATGGTTATTTTCACTCAAGCAGATGATCTGATCTTCTTCCACCTGTTACATTTTTGACGAGCATTAATTTATTGTATCCTGTGTTTAGAAACTCTTTTCAGCAGGTATAAGCTCAGCACTGCACCTTTGCCTGTGCATCTGAGGCCAATTTCCAGTGAGCAGAGTATCCTCAGTGCGCATGGCACAAGGTAACACTCTGTTATCTGTGGAGCAGCTCGGCTCAGGACGCGCGGGGAGGCTGCTTTTCCTCATCCAGGCGCACAACCTGCACATCCTATTCCATCTGTCCCTCTCCTCCTGCAGTGGTAGGATGCTGTAGTATCTAGTTTACAGCCAGGACTCATGATGAGAGGATGCATATGAAAGCTACACACAAGCAAGCCTGAGGATGGATGACTTTATCTGAGAAGAGGATTTTTTTTTCTGCAACACTTGAATCTGTAACTTGCAGGATCCGGAGCATCAGCGTGGAGACATTTTGGTGCAGGGGACCCCGAGGAGACTACTACCACTGCTTGCATTTGCAACAAAGGAGCTGCAGTCCACTTCAAACCAACTGCATCGAGTCAAAAACTGTGTGTGTGTGTGTGAGAGAGAATGAATCCACCATGAGTCCGCGCGTGTTCCTCCTCAACTCCGTGCATCTGCAGACTCGTGTCCACAAGTGGCTCGTCTCTCTGCCCCTCAGCCTCGCATCGCTCCACAACTGCCATGGGACGAGGTGGTGATCCGACCCGAGGACGTGTCTCCCACAGGGGCGCAGCGGCGGGGCAGGGGGGGTACTTCCAGAGAACACCTGCAGACCAGTGAATGCCGCCTCCGATGTGGAGCTTGTCGCTGTCCGACGCGCGAGTGGTGCTGAAATTCGGATGATGCCCGGCCAGCGACTGCAGGGCTGCCGCTCCCTGCACCTCAACGAGGACAACGGCCGCTTCGCCCTGCTCGCCCTCCTCATCGTCCTGTACCTGCTGTGCGGCGCTGCGGTCTTCTCGGCCATCGAGCGGCCCTCGGAGCTGCGGGCGCACGGCCGCTGGAACGGGACGCTCCTCAACTTCAGCGAGACCTTCAACGTCAGCCTGCAGGAGCTCAACTCCTTCCTACGGGAGTACGAGGCTGCCATCGCCGCCGGGATCCGGGCTGACACTCAGAGGCCACGATGGGATTTTACAGGGGCTTTTTATTTTGTTGGAACTGTGGTGTCGACTATAGGTGGGTGATTTATATGCAGCATGCTCCGGCTTCCCTGACCTTTGCATCTATGCAGGCATGCTGTTCGTCTGCGCACTTAAACATGTGTTATTCCGTGAAAATCAAATGCAGCCTATTTAAAACCTTAGAGGAAAGAATGCATATAATTAGCTCACACCTTTAAGACAGTAATTATAGGATTATTTTTATTACTGTGATAAATCCAGACAAATAAGTTGGTTTGTATTATTTGTTGAATAATCATATCATCACTGACAGGCTGGGTGTCAAAAGGACTGGAGCTGCCATCCCTGCAGGCTGCTTTCTTTCCACTGGCTTACATACAGAATAACAGATTAACATTTTTGTTTTTTTTTCCAGTCATGTGTTACATTTTGGCTGAGAGGGACTTTGGCAATGGGGGCGACATCTGACTGGCCTGCCAGGAAACAGCACACTCATCCCTGGCTATAGGACAGCACCCATGGGTGCAGTTTCCCCTTTTTGGGGGGCCACATTTCCATTCAAACCAACAGGAATGTCAATGAGAAGCCCCGTCTGCTCCCCCTCATTTTAACATTTACTCGCGCGATAGGTCAGAAAAGAGCAAGTGTCCCTCGCAGGGCACCCCGAGGGCCAGCGGTGTGGTGCACTGCATGCCTGATGGCTCCAGTGGCCACTAACGCCCGTCAGCCCCTCCCAGCTTGAGAGGAGCCACAGCATATAGTGAGTGAATGAGCAAGTGAGTGAATGAGTGAGTGAGTGTGAGCACGTCAACGTGCAAATAAACACACTCCAGGGGATCATTTAGCTGACAGAAGGCGTCTATCTCTGACCTTGCCCTCAACACACACACACACATACACACACACACAGTGATACCCCCGGCACCTTCTGTTAATTGAAAACTGTGGCAAGGGGAGTGATAAGGAAAACTGATGGCCGGGTACAGGTGCACAGGGAGAATTGGATCCACATGAGCAAGAAAGCTGTCAGAACTTTATTTACTATAGAGCTGTCATGAGAGCGTCGCTGGCTCTCAGATACACAAATGCAGAGCTCTCAGGCAGCTCATCCACTCGACTCAGCCGGTCGCAGGAGGGGAACCACGGCAGCTGTGTTTGTGTACATGTCTGAGGCAGGTTGAAATCCTTTGTGCTCCAGTTGTCACGCAGCAGCGCAGTCTTCCCCCGACAAGCACATCATATGAACTGACTCAGCTGCTCGGGGAAAAAGGGGGAGAAAAGGGTGATGTCTGTCTACAGTATTTGTCTTTCTCTTATGCTCGCATGGATTTCTGTTTTGATTTCAATCTCGCTTTGATCTCTTCTCCACCCCCCCCACCCCGCGGACTTGTGTGCTACTTTTTCTGCATGCTTGTGAGGCGTTGATATAAAAGGGATTTGGGGGCCTTCCCCGCACAACTCTATCAGACTGGCATCCCCCTGTGCTTTCTAGACACTCCTCCCAAACGCTTCCCGCCTCTGACTCTGCTGTGGCAGAGGCTTCAAATCAGCGGTGACACTTTGCTCCCCTTGATGTGCCTCCACAATATCACTTTGAAGATTGAAAGTGAAGCTGAAGGCCACTCGAGGCACTTGTTTACCCAGGGCTTCGGGCAGAGTCACAGGTCATTAGTGCACCTAGTGTGTTGTTTCCCAAATTCAAGAAATACTGCAGGAAACACAAAAAGGTATCTTCTGAACAATAGGTTTTCTCTAATTCTTTACAAGCGCATTTTGTTTGGACGAAAATCTCATCACAAGGTCAGTTCAGTAGCTGCTCTGAAACTTTTTGATCAAGGACTTTTTGTCCATGTTGGCTGAAAAGTTGACAAAAAAAGGAAAGTTCCTTGACCATGGCAGTGCATAACACACCCCTCCATTCTGGACATCTCAATGCAGTAGCCAGGTTTTCATAGAAGTGTCTCAGCTGGCATCAGAACAAGAAAGGCTTCATCCAAGGTCAAGAATGTGCTTTTAGTCTTTGCTTTTCAGCCGTGCTGTGGCTCAAGGGAGTGCCAGTCTGTCGGTCCTTCGCTCAGTCGGTCCTTCGCTTTGGTCCAGGCTGAAATATCTCAACAACTATTGGATGCATTGCCATGACATTTAGTACAGACATCCATGGTGCCCAGAGGATGAATCCCACTGACTTTGGTGGATTCTCACCCTGCACAACCAGCTGGTCAAAGTTTCCCAGTGAACTATTTCAAGATCTAATGCATGGGTTGGCATAAAATTCAGGATGAATCCTAATCACTCTGGTGATTCTCTGACTTTTAATCTAGCGCCACCAAGAGCCCATTCATGAAGAAATGAAGATACAAAGACATTGTGTGTTCTGCTATGATTTATTCTAAGACTGTTGCAGGGAATGGCCGTTTTGAGACTGGCAGAAATGATTAAGCGTATCTAGATCTAGTGTGGGTTTTGTAAGGTGAGGTTGTGCTACAGTTGTTTTAAAATAATCAGGACTAATACGAGACAAGAGCGAATAGAGTTGAATAAGTCTGCCAGATATGGACAGGGTATGACAAGGTTAACATTATATGTAAAGCACATGGATGTATATGGAGAACTGGATATAGTGTCACCAGTCGGCCTTGCTGCCACTTTTTCCCAGAGGCTACTACAACAATGACAAAAAAATCCCCTGCTGCTTCATGTCAATATAAGAGACATCCACAAAACTGTTGACAGGACAATTAGAATTACTGCTCTTTCCTTTATTAATTTTGAATCATGCATATTTTATATATTTTTTGTAAAAGATTCTAGAAAGGCAATTTATTCTTGCATTCTTGCAAGTTTTTATGATGAGAAAAAAAAACCTAAAAAAAAAAACTACAGTCTGCAATGCAACAAACACTGAAACTAGCAACCCTTCCGTCGTTTCCATCAGCAAACAATTTTGATCTTAGTGAGTCGTTGCCATCTTTGGGACCTGGATCCCGTTCCTATAATTCAAAGCATTGTGAGCATGTTAGCATGTTGACATCTAGCTCAAAACACCGCTGCACCTAAGCACAGCCTCACAGAGCTGCTAGCCTGGCTGTCGACTCTTAGTCTTAATTTTCAGTTGTCTCATCTCGTTGAAGCGTCGGAGTTGTCAGCATCCGACTCTCGGTTGTGTTGTCCTGTCCTACATTTTCAGACGCGGCTTTACTGTTCGCATGCTCATTAAAGAGGGCACAAGAGTCTGCTCAGTAAACAGAATTTCTATTAATACGGAAGCTATTTATAAGCCTCAAGACTGATTGATAGCTGACGAATGCCAATTAGAGCAACTCTCTGTAGCCTTTTGTGGGCCTGTAGGTCTCATTGTAAGTTAAAGCCATGACATTTTGGAGAAAGACTTTGTCAGTTTTGAAGTGCTCCAAGGGAGAATATTTGTTTGAGAATCAAGAGTACTTAGTGACGGCTGTCTGATCTTAGACTTTAAACTTGTTGAGACTGAGTGGGACAAGTCAGTTAGGGCAGTCAGTTGTTCGGCAATTTTCTTGTTCAGCTGCAGGTTCGGGTTGTGATCTGGGCTGTTTATTTCTGGGGATCGACTCTGTCCGGCCTCTTCCTGCCGCTGGCAGCCACTGCAGCTTCTTTTTCCATCACACTCTCATCCACCCACTCAGAGAAGTCACAAAGGCAGAGGAAAGCAAATAGGACAGTTTAACAAACAGTACAAAACAAACCCCTCGTGCGTTTTTTCTTTAAATGAGTCCTGATTCAACCTCCGTGCAGTCCACAGCTTGCACAATAAGGAGAGATGTCAGAGGTAGGCAGAGTTAAAAAAGGATGACATCCTGCTAAACCTGGCCTGCACAGGGCTGTGCTGCAGTAAGATGACAGGGCAGTCTTCCCTCGGGACATGATGGGACGGGCATCGTCTCTCTGCCCTCACAAACCACAGGCTCCAGGTTGAAAAGTGAGATTTTAATCACAGCTTTAAATGACCTAGAAAAATTAACTTAAAGCTGCACTGATCATGTTAACATTGGATCAAATGACCATACGTGAAAGGAGTTACTCATAGTCATGAAACCACAACTAAATCTGCAGTTCCCCCTCAAATCTTCATTATGATTTTCTATGCTTAAATTGTTGCCTCTTTCAGCTCGTTGTTTTGGACCACAGTCACCACTCTCTTCATGTTGTTTCCAGATTTTTCGCAAAAAAAGCTGTGCACTGCCTGACAAAGTTAGCAACTAGCTGCTGAACAAAGATCATCGCTAATATAACCAGAACAGCGTTTTATCACTTCAATGTATCAGTATATGAAAGTATATTATTAGTATTCATGTCTCAAGCTGACTCTCAGAAACTTGTTCATGCATTAATCTCAAGCAGATTCGACTCCTGTAATGCTCTATTATTTGGATTATCCAAACCGTCAGTACAACGGCTCCAGCTCATTCAAAATGCAGCAGCCAGAGTCCTCACACGTACAAGAAGATTTAGGCACATTACTGTGCTACTGAAATCACTTCATTGGGTTCTGTTACAGAGAACACCTACTTCCTACTAATAGTCTATAAAGCACTTAATGGTTTGGCTCCTCAGTACATCTCTGACTTGATCACTGATTATAGCCGGATCAGGCCTCTCAGGTCAGCAGGTGAAGATCTTCTATCTGTACCAAGGATTAGATCCAGGACCAGTGAGGATGCCTTCACTTACTGTGGTCCTGCTCTCTGTAACGAGCTGCCTGCTAAATTGAGGTCCGCCACAACTGTGTCCCCATTCAGATGCAAATTCAAAACTTCCCTGTTCACCCAGGCTTGTGGATAGTTACTGTGTCTGTGTGTGTGTATGTGTGTGTGTGTGTGTACTCGTATGGTAGCACTTTACCTTGTACAGTTGGTTACATGTGCAGTGAGGTGTTGGTATTTGATGGTGTTTTGGGTTTTCGTTGCTGAGTGGCATGTTGGGTTTATGCTTCATTGATTCCCTGTCTCCCTCACTGTCCTCTGCTTCAGCTTCTTGCATGGTAGATGATGAAGATGCTCCATCCCCAGGTCAACAAGTGACCTTTTGTCAAAAGTCTCTGTTGTCAGTTCACATAAATTATATGCACCGCCAACATTCACTCGTAACCACTTCAATAAAGCAGAAATCGTCTGCATAGATAGACATTGGAAATGCTTGTTTAGCCTTATGTAGCTTGTTTGTTAGCAATAGCTGATGTCACATGTGTGTGCACCTTACTCTTTCTGTGTTTATCTATTATGGGCGATTGAAATTCTTTGAGTCCTCATAAAACATACTGTTTTTTTCTGACAGATGTGGCCTTGAACAAAAAGTCTTGCAAAACATTTTGGTGTGATCGTCGTTTTCTTTCTTGAAATCAGCCTGTAGAGAAAAGTCTTTGCCTCTTCCTGTTCAATATGACCTTTCATTGTAGGTGGTGGAACAACAAAGTAATGCCTGTTGTTTTCTTTCTCTCACAGTAGGTTGTTATAGATAGATGGATGTCCAGTCAGTTGTGTATCAGATGGTCTCAGCTTGTAGGAGTGACTGTCAAAGTGTAGTTTTACGTTTGACCTTTTCGACCTCTTCAAGCTAAAATATGAACCATCTTCAACCCCAGATCACAGAGCAAGAATGTAACTACTCTTCAAATTATTCTAGTAGTGCCTGAGCACTTGTCAGTTTGAGAGATGGTCTGTTAGAACCCAATAGTGCCTCTGTCAGGACCTTCAGTTCACATTTTGCTGTAAAGCCAAGAAACGGTGCCAAAATGCATCATTCCTATTCCCATTTCTCCAGCTGTGTTTGGGAAATCAATGTATGGGCGAAATCTGATTTCATTTTATATCTCCCGCATCAGTCAAATCAGTGTTACCCCACAGTAAGTGAAGATGCCAAAAGTAATGAAAGTCGACATCATGCAGTGTCCAAGAAATCACTAGATGTAACAGAGAAAACCAGAGACAACATGCATGTCTGTTTATCAGGTTTTGTATTTGTGTTATTACACATGAATTATCTCAACATAAAGATAAGTGATTTCCTGAGAAATTTCCTCAAATAGTAATTATTCACGATAACACAAATGCATTCTGACATTCTATTCAGTTTCTAAAACAAGAATGTTGTGAAAAGGAATTTATAATTTTAACAAGTAACAGCTAGTTATGTCATGATCGTGAGGACGGATTTAGAACAAGTCATGGTCTCTCCTTCACTGTGTGCTACATAGTTAATGAAGAATCAGGCCTAATGGTTTAGTGGGTGTTCTTCCTCAGATTCTTGTGCCAATTTAAAAAGTGCTGATTTGGTAACGGAGTCTCACGGAGCCACACTTGCGAGGTCTGTGCAACTATTACACGCCTGTCTGACCAGGGCCCACGCTTCTGGGACGAAACGGCAAACCAAATTTGTTCCCAGTACTGTACCGCGCCTTGTAATTCATGTGTCTCTGAGGTTACAAGACGACATCACCCCAGACTGGCAGAGCGTGCGTTTGGCATTTAAGCGGTTTGAAATGTCACATGATAGACAGCGTGGATTCCTCAAGGCAGGCTGTGTTTTTGCTTTGATGTCGTGTTCTTATTTAGATTAACCGCTCGGTGCTGCCTCGCTGGGACAAAACCATCTGTGTTGTTGTTACCGTTGGTGTATGTTATAAATTTGCTTTAGGAGGTGGGTGGGAGAGGTTTGCAATCTGTGAAAGCAGATTCAGTGGTGCACAGCAAATGTTTCAGACTTGTTCTTGCCTTCTGTCTCTCACTTCGGCGCTGTTGCATGGTTATCAGACGCTGTCGACTCCTGTCCAACATCCATTTCAAATCTAACTACTTTGCTCCTTTGTTCACAACTGCCACAGCACACCCGTTTATTCAGATCCATTCATCCAGTCATTTTGAGCTCTTGAACACTTTATCCAGTGCGTTTCTGTGGGACAACATTGCAGCTGTGTTACAAAATAGAGTCTGCTCACATTGCACAAGCAGCATATTACATAATGAGATGAGGATCACTTTACGGTTCATTTTACAGAAGCATTTGAAGCCGGTCAGCCTGACTCTCTATTCTTCACCTCGCTATCTTTTTTCCTCTCCTCTCTTTAGATCTCCTGCACTGCTCTGTGGAATCACAGAGTCAGAGGAAATGTCACTGTTAAAAATGGAAAACAGAGGGCCTTCAGTCACATGAAAGGCACTGGGGGTCTCTTTAGATTGCGCGCAGTCCAAGCGCTCAGCACAGAATCTGTGTCCCCAATGAGGAAGTGGAGCCAAATTACACCACTGCTGCATAGAAAGTCCGTAAGACTGTGTCTAAATTAATCCAGCTGCTGTATAATATCCCTCATTTCTGCCTTTATATTAAACCTGCAGTGCAGAACTTTAGTCTCTTGCAGTGAGAGTAATTACACCAACACTGTTGACGTGCTGATGCCACAGCCTCCACCATACACCTACTAGCCTACAGTTGCTCCATCCATCAAATGCAAATGTTCTTTATATGTTAAAAAAAAAAGGCCAAAAAAAGACACTCAAACTTTAACATCGTAAAAAAGGACTGTGTGTAATGTGAAAGGCCCACAACTGAACTTCGCTGCTCCCACCAACACTATCCCCAGCCATAGCAGGCATTTATTCACCAGAGTCATTAGGAGGCATCATCTCTGAACCAAGAATGACTTTCATGGCAATCCATCCAGTAGCTGCTGAAATATTTCAGTCTGAGCCAAAGTGCTGGAGCGACCGACCATCCAACCATCCTCGAGCCAAAAAACAAACATGCAGTACCTGACACTATGGACACCTGAATAAATAATTCATTAATTCAGAAATTAAATAAACGACACAAAATGACATAATAATAAAATAACTGTTAAACTGAAAATCACTCCACTCAGCAATCATCTGATTTAAAAGTCAGAGGAATGAAGATATTTTTTTCCAGATAACACTCAGCTGCTTGAAAAAAAACATTTGATCCAATCATTTCAGTCCCCCTCCCAGTTCCTCCCCTTACAGGGTGCTTCCTAGTGTGGAGTGGAAATGTGTGGGTGTGTGTATGTGTGTGTGTGTAGGACAAACCTGCTGAGAAGCTCGGGCTTCAATAAATCCTAATCTTAGTTAACTGCAGCTGTACAGGATGGCTGTACTCACCTCTGCACTCTGTCACAGCGGGTCATAAATCCGCCCTGACTCGCTAAGGCGTGTACTCGCCTATATACAGTAACTCACCGACTCAAATCATCATGGCCAAGTGATACCAAGATCATTTTAGAGGACACAGCAGATTTTCTGGGCGTCCGCCTCCTCAGACTGATTAGCATTTCACTTATTCTGCTCTCTGAACTGACAAGGCAATGAGAGGATACACTCTCTGTGCTCTTTGCACTCTGCAGTCCTCTGACCTGCTTCCTGGCCGGGCTAATTTTCGACAGCCATTTTAGATTTCATTCTGGTGTTAATATTTTGATCATCATCCGTTTCCCTGACAACCCAATTTGCGCCGGTGCGGCTGACGTCAATGCTGACTTGCAACTACGAGAGCTGAAACTTTCCCCATGAGCTGAAAAGTCCCTCTCTTGCAACTTTGGGATGGTTGCGCAACCTTTGACGCAGTACAATCACACACTCGCAGAGGCACAGTGTCGCCATGTTGCAGAGAGCCTGCATAGCAATGCTTCTCCTGCACCAACTGAACATTCATCTGCATCTCGAGGTCATGTATATAAATACTTATCAATGTTAATAAGCTAACAGCAAGTTGTTGAACAGTGTGATTTGGCAGCCGTCCATCTGTGAAGGAGGGGCTGAGCAGAGAGAGACGGGAGGTGTGCTGCACTATTGTATATTTCAGCTGCCTTAATACAAAAAGCATGATGAAGTAGTATTTCTTGAAACATATTTGTAGTGTACTAAATTTCAGATTTGAGATAAATCAACATCCCGTCCCACCTCCTGATCCGCCACGCTCCTTTGAGCCTCAGTCAAAACTTTAAACAGTGCAAACACAATTACAGCGTAGCTCATGAGAGACTTCGCAATGAGGAGGCACACATGACTTTTCAGCATGACCTTGAATCGGTAAGATGGTTGAACATCATGATTAGATTACGTGCAGAAAGAATTGACAGAGCACTATGTCATCCCTGGAGCTTGAGATCACGGGCTGCATACGAGTGGGAGTCATGGCCACTGCATGTTGCACGTGTGCATTCAGGACAAAGGAAAAAAACACTAGAGCTTGTTGAAAATTGGAAACTAGATGCAGTACTGGCCACTCATGTTGAAGTTTGCATAGAATAATCTGTTTGGGTTAGAGGAAACAGCCTCGAATAATGTGCTTATTACAGTAAAAACAACAACTTCTCAGTAAATCCACACTGGCCTTACTGGAGCTCTTTTGCCCAAAAGCACGTCTGAATTAATTGTTGTTGTTTTTTTTTTCTCCAGCCAGCACCGGAATTCAAATCAAGCAAGCAACAAACTCACTTCTCTTACACTCATTTGGCATACTTTTTGATTCTGATAATGAAAGAATGATTATCCCTGGAAAACACCAGGATCACACGTATCTGAATTTGCTGAAGCACATGTATTTTGCCAGCATTCACAAATTGCTCAGCTGCCTCCAGGCTGGCAGCCTCTGGTGGAAAGCAGACTCAGACTCGTAGTGGGCACATTCAGTTAATAGAAAGTAAAACATCATTTAATTGCGAGCAACAGAGCATTGCCTCTTCATTTCTCTGAGGCGGTGTGATCCATGTATGATCCGAAATCATTACTGCAGCTGTCAGTAACTTAGCAGTCCCTGACAGGAATCAGGTTTTTGCAAAGTCTTAAATTTCAGGGATTTGTGCCTTCACATTAGCAGTAATGAAAAACCATTAAATCGAATGTCTACTGAACTTGAAGCAGTTGTTTCCTGCTGGCATATCTGACTGTTTTCATGAGATGACGAAAAATGTGAAGCAGCTACAAAAGGATACAGTACGTTTGATGCAGCCTTATCACGATCCTGTATGAGCGCTCTGTATTATCGAGGCTTATCGCGCTGATCTGAGTGTGATAGTGTTTCAAAGGCTTCACCTGGGCAGGTGTGTTTACTTTGGGGAATAATACAAGAGGGCCTTATGTAGCTGAGCTTTTATTCAAACACTGACTGTGCATACAGTACAAGATAATAGGAAACACAAGGACATAGCCTTCAGATCATTCAGGGAGAAGCTATTAATCTGATGAGGGAACGACTCCTCGGTCTCATGAAAGGACAAAAATCTGTGGTACCGTTTGCAGATGAGGCTACATGAATTTTAATTTTGATTTTCTTATCTTCCCAATCTGTGAAGCTGCTTAATAGCAGACTCCGTGCATGTTTGAGTCTGTTCGTTTTGAAATTCTGTGAAGGTGAAAAACAGAAAAATGGACAAAAAAATACAATAAATGCTGGAGCAGATCCAAAGACAATGCAGCATATTTTTCTGACAATAAATCAATACAGGCAGCAGTGCAGTCATCAATCCTCCTGGCTCTCTTTGCCAGTGAATTAAAGACTGAGATACAATTTAAAACACCAGACTTGATTCAGCTACAGAGAAGCCAAACCAATCACAAAAGCAGAAAAAGAAGGTATTTTGGCCGTAGACTGTGTGGATATCACCTTGTTGCTTCTGAGACGGTGTAAACGTCTGAACTGTTACTCTTCTAATTTACTGCTGCGTCGACCTGCATTATGATCACCTCAGTCCATTATTTCCAATTATTGCACAGCACAAAACACTCATTATCAATGCTCTGACATGCAGAACAGATACATTAATGTATCGCCTATATTGTGTGTGGGTGAGTTGGGTGTGAAATTCAAAACCACATTGTTTTGCTTTGGGTGTTTTATTAATAATAGTATGGTCTAGGGTTTAATTTGTGCATGCAGCGCACAGATGCAACAATATAGTTTCATCTCCAACTGCATTTGTCGTGTGTGATATATGCTGTCATCTGATTCTTGTCGAACTGGCAGCAAAGTGTGAATGTTCCTATTATTATCCAGTCTGCCAGTAATCCTGGCAGCTCCTCAGCAGATGGTGGGGTGATGATGTCTCAGGTCTGGCCATGTTGCTACTTCCTCAGCCCTCTGTCCTCTCCACAGACCCCTGCCACGCCACCCCATGACTAATTATTTCCTGTTCGTCACAGAAACACAGTCATCAGAGGGATGTGGCGTTTTCTGCTGCGGTTCCTATCAGGCCAATTTAAGACTATTCCCACTAGTGGGGTGCAGTTGGTTTGACTGGGAGCTTGTTTTTAAGCTCTTTAATTGAGGACATTGGGAGCAATAGGAGGCAGAGATTTGATTTTTGACTTGCAAAACAGTCACATAATGAAGCTTTGGGTCCATTTTCAGGTCCTCTGGGAGTCGTGTCAGAGGGAGCTTGTCCTCGATGACATGCAGTGACCTTCAGATTCAATACTGTTTAGAGAGACAAGTGAATGTACAGCACACGTCCTTCATTCAAACACAGAGACATGGATGTGAGTGCTTTCACTCTCTATTCTCATGTGGGAATCCATTAGGAGCTTTGGCCCGCTTCAGCTGGTTCTACTGTATATTTTTCCTGTATTAGTGTACGTCTTTATCTGTGGTTGATTACGTCTGACTGCCTTTATATTCCCACAATTATCAGATGAACTCACTCACACTTTATTTTCTTTTAAATAATGTATCCCATTTGCCTTTTTCCTTTTAGAAACAATGTGCAAAACTGCCATTTAAAGGATAGATTGGATGATATTTTATATTTCTCTCACTGTCAATATGTGACAGTGAGAGAAAAGTGGCTACTAACAACAGATCTGTTCTGCTGAACAAAGCTGTCTGCTGTGACCAAAAATGACGTGAGAGACAGAACCAAAACCCAAAAACCAAAACAGTCAGCTGAAAGAAAATAAAATGCTCCATAGAGCTGAGAGGAGCTGCAGAATCGATAAAAAATTTCTCTGAATTTCTCAGTGCAAATGACGTCTTTTCCATTACCTACAGTCATTTAATCCGATGCTTGTATCAAAGTTTTGACTTTAGCAGCTTTAAAGATCTGAAGACGTATTCAGTGGGAATTTATGGGCACCACAAACAGAACAGGAGAGTTGGGAAGCACTGAGACACGGATTACCACATTTTTGGATTTTGGTATTTATATGGGAGTTGCTGACAGTAACAAAAACATAGAATATTGGCAGGCTTATGGAGCATTTCCATTTCTGAAAATGTTTATGTGCTCACGGGGAAATAACCTTTACTGCCTCATTGTTTTGATGTCCATACTGCAATACAGCATAATTCAGCATATCTTACGGGAGGACATTTCACTCCAGCTGAGAAGAGTTTGAACCGTGCACTTTATAGATTTGGATTTAATAGCTGCTGTTAACTCCTTTGTGCTGCAGACTCTTCAGATAATGACATACCTGTTGAGTGTTGTAGGTTTTGTACAGTTCTCCTTCACTCAGAGTGGCTCTTGGCTGGAAAATTCAATGATTGATTAGTGTTTAAAGGTGAGCGGTCTCCTAAGTGTAGCAAATTAAATGCAGAGCACTCATCAAGTCCATCGATGCTTCTGTTATCGGCACTCTCTCTAATTTGGTCTATTTGTTTAGACCCCGATTTTACTACACAACTTAATGAGCCATTGTGATTCGTCATTGGACCGAAATGAGAGCCGCTCGGTTGAAATTGTGTCAACTCTCTGATTGCTGCTGAGCACATGTGATTTAAATTTGACTGCCGCTGATAAAAGCTGACCTAAACACTGAAATCACCGCAGTTCAATAACGACCTATTCTCATCCTTCCCCTCATTTCATATCCACCCAGTCTGATAACCATTAGAGCATATTCTTCTTCATCTCTTAAAACTGTCAAATTGTAATTAATGGATACTAATGGCACCATTTCCATCATGTTCCTTCTGGTTGAATCTCTAGTGTGTAATTACGTGTGCAAGCATCATTGGCCATTAGAGCATAACATCATTTTCTATGTTGAGCTGAGCATACTTTATTTAACGTTAATGAATAAATATTCTCTCAGGGCTTTCATTTAATTGGATTAGCACACATATGATTTCCCGCCTTATCAAGTTCTGCTGAATTAAATGACTCATCTGGGCTCGGACAGGGAGTGCAGAGATTAGAAAGTGTTCATCGAGGTCAGCATCTTTGACTTGATGATTTTGGCTGTCACAATAAAGACGTTTAAAGTCTAAACAACAAAGTGGTTGCGAGTAAAGTCACACAGCATCTTCGGTTTCAGCTTGCCCGTCCTTTGCTTTCTATTATTGTTCTGTTTTCCCAAATGCATCTCGACACAGTAGTCTGGAGTAATGGCTCTGAAATGCTACACTGAATCGATGCCTGGTGCCTTTTCCTCTCTTAGGTAATTTACTTGGTAATGAGAGACGGTGCAGAAGACTGTCTCCGCGCACACTGAGAAGATGTAATCTGTTTTCCCTGTTATTCAGTTGGGTTAAAAAGACTTTGGCTCCTAATTAATTAGCTATGAAACACTAAAATGGGATTTCACTGAAGGGCTTAATTTGGCTAATCACTGCCCCTCACCTTCCCGTCAGCCGCCGGCGCTTCATCGTCTCTGACTGAACTTTGTCACTATCTTTGACAAGAAACCAGATCATTCAATGTCTGGTTTAATGTATGAAACTGAGTCTATCTCCGTGTGTGCAAGGCCATAAGGTGTGTGTGACATGTGGGGGTTATATTCCCTCTTGTCTCTATAAAACAATCTGTATCAATCAGTGTTGATCTAAATGACCTGGCGTGTCAACAGCAAACCCGCAGGAGAGTGGTTTTCAGTGCGAGAGATAAGGTCAAAAAAGCCATTTTGGGTATCATAAAGGAAGTATTGTCTAGATATTGATGTCATTTATTACCTGACAAGGATGGTCATAGACGGGTTGGTGGAAAAAGGGAGAAAAGCTTTGTCCTAATGCTCTGAGAAGACTGAAATGGAATAAAGCCATGATGGAAAAATCAATTAACCTTGGCCTGGAAGTGAACTGGTTGATCTTTCAGCACGATTTTATTTGTTGACAAATATACCATCTGCTGCTCTGTGGATAAGGGGCTTGACATTGTGTGTGTGCTTGTTAAAGTGTGTGTACATGTGTGTGCTGTCATTGGCCTTGGGGGAGACGTATGAGCACTTGTATGTTTGCATATGTACAACCATAAAACGCATACATATAAGTGCAGAAAATGTGCACGTGGAAAATCAAACATCAGTAATTACAAGTGAGGTTTGTGTGTAACAGGTCTCCCGCAGATGCATCTGAGTGGATTTACTGCATGATCTCCACAACACATGCAATACAGTGATTTCTACAATCTACATGAGATATTTCAGAATATAATTGATTTATTGATATTTTGGAATGTTAAAGCTCACAAGTGGGTCCTGAGAGAAATCTGAAAGGTCAGAAGATTATGAACAATATTTATGTTTCGTGCTATTTAACATGGCTGTAGTGATGGAAATAATGGTCTGCCGGCCTGGTCCAGACCGAAATGTCTTAAAAACTGTTATTGATTGATTGCTATGAGATTTTGTACAGACCCCTGAGGAAATATCCAGGTGACCTTTCTTCTAGTGCCACCATGAGTTTAATATTTGAGGTGTCTCAACAAGTATTGGATGAACTCATAAAATCTGTTGCAGACATCCATGTCCCCTTCTGACTTTTCATCTGGTGCCATCATCAGGCCACAGTTCAATATGTCCTCTGTCACCAAACACAAAACTACTGACATTCCCATCAGCCTCTGTTGTGTTGTGTGTTTAGTGCTAATTAGCAAATGTTAGCATGCAAACATGCTCTGCTAAAATGGTGAACACAGCAAACATTAAACCTGCTACATCGACATATGTGTATTGCCACAGTGAAGGCGTCAAAGTAGAGCCTGAGTCTCACAGAGCCACTAAGATGGCTGAAGACTCTTGTTTCTTGTGATATACAGGATAATGTCACCTATTCAGGCATTTGAAAAAATCATTTGAAAAACAGTCAAAAAGGTCACTCATTAATTGAACTGCTCACAACAAATGTCCACACTGTGCACATAACCTGTAATGAGATGTTGAAAGATGGACTTTCCTCATTCTAAGGCCTGAGAAGTCAAAAAGGTTTGGAACCACTGCTATAGATACAGATACAGATTCATTTTCTTTCCCTCAAATATTGTGCAAAATGATCTTTTCTGATTTGTTTTACACCTTCTGTTGTGTAAAAGTGGCCTTCTCACTGTTGTGCAACATACTTGAACGATGTGATCTTATAGAGGAAACAATACAGTGCTCAAATACTCAGAGACACTCATCGGCTAATGTTAACATCAGAGCGGCAAAGTCAGAGCTGCACCTGTGACTCTCCTCGAGATTGAGAAGTGCTCCTTCAACATGTAACAGAATCCATAAACATCCTCTCCTCTCCTTTCATCAGCCTTTCCTCAGCTTGAACACTCAGTCTAATTGACTAAGAAATCAGAAGCTCGCAGGAAGCCAAACCACGGAGCCAAAAAAAAATATTCAGAGGGCTCACCGAAGCTTATTCCTGGCATCCTCCTCTCCTCAATATAACTCCTGTGTCCTTGTTTTCTGGAGTTACACCAGCAGCACTAAACATCATAACAAATACTGTATTTTAGGTAAATGCAGTCTGTACATATCAAGTGGCTTTATGCAAAATGTAATATGATATTATCTTAAATAATGTCAGTGTAGTATCTGAATTCCCTGAATTAATAATAAAAACACTAGGCACATTAAAATGTATGCACTCAGTGAAAGATGATGTGGATATTATTCTTATGTTTACATAAAGGTCCTTCCATACAGCCAGTAATTATAATGATAGCGACACATTAGTGGTGTTATTGTTATTCCCCATCATCTCTCTTATCTAAAAACATCAACAACTCATTTGCAAAGCAGAATATTGTTTTCTTAATTATCCCATAGTCACTTTTGTATCATTACTATGATTATTCACACACACACACGTCTTTCAGGAAAAGCTTACAGTCTTGTGTGAGCATCAACACAAATTATTATCCAGTGTTGTCAGCACACTGTACTCAGTCACCTCTTTTACATATTTTTTCATTAATGGCACGAATGTTTAGAAAAATGATTTAAGCCTCATTTTCCTCACTTCCCTTGTCTTTAAACATAATTTGTTGTGAAGACACACTGTGGGTGAGATTCCTGGTTACTGTCTGAGATCTGTGTTCTGTCTCTGCAGGCTTTGGGATGACAACGCCTGTGACAGTGGCAGGCAAGGTGTTCCTTATCTTCTATGGGCTTCTGGGCTGCGCTGCCACCATCCTCTTCTTTAACCTCTTCCTGGAACGAATCATCACGCTGCTGGCTGTAGTGATGAAGGCTGTGAGGGAGCGGCGAATCAGAAACAGCGGTCTCCTCCCGCCGGGAATCCGCCACGACTTCTCGGCCTACTCCCTCCCGGGCTGGAAGCCTTCCGTGTACCACGTGATGCTGATCCTCGGCCTGTCAGCCATCACTATCTCCTGCTGTGCATCAGCCATGTACACCCCCGTAGAGGGTTGGGCCTACTTAGACTCACTCTACTTCTGCTTTGTCACCTTCAGCACCATTGGCTTTGGGGACTTTGTCAGCAGCCAGAACGCTGCTTACGAGTATCAAAGCGTCTACACGGTGGCCAACTTCCTCTTCATCCTCATGGGTGTGTGCTGCATCTACTCGCTCTTCAATGTCATCTCTATTGTCATCAAGCAGGTGCTCAACTGGATGCTGGAGAAAATGAGCTGCTTGTTTTGCCAGCGCTGCAATAAAGCCACCGTCCTCCTGGGCAGACGCAACGCCATCCGCCCGGGCTCTAAGGGTCGCCAGGGTCGCAGTGGCCAGCCGCCCGACTCCGATGGACCTTGCGATAGTGACACTGAGGGACGCAGACTATCAGGGGAGATGATCTCTATGAAAGACTTGGCAGCCTCTAACAAGGTGTCTCTGGCCCTCATGCAGAAGCAACTGTCTGAGTCGGCCAATGGATATCCCAGGACAGTCTGCGGCAGCTCACGCCATAATGGTTTCTCTGGGGGGGTCGGCGCCCTCGGTATCATGAACAACAGGCTGGCAGAGACGAGTAACTCCAGGTAGACACAGCGAGACAGGAGACAACACATACTGTGTAACTAACCCTGAGGTCAATCGCCATAGAAAAAATACAAGGCTTTTGAAGTGGATCGCCACTGTAACTTTTTATGCATGATACATATGAGTTTTTTGGATACTTTCATTTGGAAATTACAAGCCTGTAACAGGTAACGATGGCGATGGTTTTAACGATGATTTGATGATGATGATGGCATGAAGAGAGAACAAAAAAAAAAGTTGATCTGGAAGCATGGGGACCACCGATCACTCATTTCATTAACCTCAATTAACCCAACCCAGAACAAATCACTGGAAGTCTCTTAAATATCAGTGTTAGCCTGCTGAGGAATGAGTCTGTTGTACACACGCTCAGTACATCACACTTATACGACTGAAATGTTGTGCCGTAAAGGAGCCAAGGGAAGCATACAGAGTACTGTTTGGGGGCTTTGCCAGTTTATTTGAATGTACATATTGAATGCTGATATAAACAAGACAAGCGTAATCACTGAATGATATAGCACATACTGATCTATGCATTATATTTTTCATGCATTTTTTGCACCATTTCGAGACCTTCCATTGATTGTGCAAACCCCTTTTTTTTTCTTGACGCGGGTCAAGTTTTACCCTCAGGTGATTGATTTCATTTCTGGGGGCAAGTGTGGGATGTAGAGTTTAGCTAAGCACCGCTATGATGTAGCCGGGCTGTAGCTAGAGGCGTTTTTCCAGCGCGCTACACTAAAAGAGTAATTTTCCATAGCTCAAGATGGAGAAAAGAGCAGCGTTGAAGAATGAAAATCCATTTCTCGTGAGAGAGGAACTGGCCCTCTTATCAGCTCAGAAAATGCTTCTTTGACTTTAAGGGTAAAAGGAGGCACCTTCCAATTCTTTTTCAAGCTCACAGCTGTCTGCAAGGAAAACAAAGGATAAAGGCTTGCAGTGTATTAATTACTGCTTTAATGCAGAATGCAGACTATTTGTAAAAGAGAATAAATGAGCTTATTTGTTTGAAGTGAAATATAAGGGAGTGCAGAGAGGTAGAGAAAGAGGCGAAGTATAGATGGGTTTATCCCGTAGGCACATTATGTTAAATGATGCAGATTGAAAGTAGCCGGGTCAATCTCAGATGCTGGAGTGGAACACAAAACCCTAAAGGATTCGCTCACTTGCATTGATTTATCTTTTGCGGGGATTTTCCATTTTCATCCAGGGAGCGTTCAACGCAGATACGCGGCTCTCCCCTGTAAAACAAAGCATGATCCAAAAGCCTGCAGAGGTTGATTTTCCTCTTGATTTCAGTGTAAATGTGTAGCTAAGGTTTAATGGATGGAGGGTGTTTGCGGAGGATACGGTGCTCCCCTGTCAGGCTGCACGATCAATGGTCTCATTGCCGGCAACTATCTCTCTTCCAAGGCGTCAGTGATTTAAAGCTGCGCGAAACAAGACGAGACAGAGGAGGAGATATTGTTAGGTAAACTGTCCAGGAGACGGCGATGAGGGAAGAGAGAGGGGCTTGTAACAGCGGTGGAGATAGAGGAGGTGTTGTTAATAGACTCCCTTCATGTCCAAACTCATGCCCAATCCAAATCAACGGCCTCTCTCAGCCAAGGGCTCAACTTTTTTCCTGGCGTCCGTCTTTAAGATCTAATATCCTCCCAGGTTGCTCGCTTCCTTTTTCTCCATCATCTCTGCATTCATTTCACACACACTGCACCAAAACCCTTCTGCTCCCTTTTTCTTGCAGATCTCAGCTCTCTCCTCACGCTTATCACCCTTACACTGTGAATATGATGAGACATGCCATAAATGTGTATATACACATATATATATATATAGCATTGGAATGTCTTAAAAAGCGCTTTTACAACAAGGCGTGAATTGGATCTGGATCTGTCCTTAGTTGATTTTCATCCTGTCCGTGCATAGATCTGAATAATTTGCTTCACTCCCCAGTCTCACCAACAGGAATAGAGAAAATGACTCAGGTAGTTAAATCTTCAGGCTCGTCTTAGTTTTTCCTGCATGCCATTATGGTAAAGCCATACAAGATAGCTGTATATAAAACAGAGGACTTTTTCAAGTCTATTTTTCTACATATAGCTTTCAAATATCTACATGTGAATGATTGAAGAAGTCTCACTGTCACATGTCTCATACACAGTCAGTCAGCAGATTGATAACACTGCAGTGTTCAGAACTTACCCTCCAAAAACATAGTGATTAGGATTGCAAAATGAACATGTTTTCCAGACGTTAAAAAGAGTAGTTTGGCATTTCGGGAAATGTGCATATTCAATTCCTTCCTGGAGAGTTAAATGAGAAGACTGATACCACTCTCATGTCTGCAAGGTCAATATGTAACTGGAGCTGGTTCCCATAAAGACTGGGGCGAGACAGTCATTTTTATTTTTGAACTTACAGTCCATCAATGGGCGACTGAAAATACTAAAGAGCAAACTGTTGTCATAGAGTATTTGCCTTGAACTCATTCCCACTGACAGGAATGATCCACTCATGCTGCCATTAAGATCTGTACTGTATTTGGACAGCCTCATTTCTTTTAACAGATGGACTTTAGCTGAAAGTATTTGCCAATATTTTTTTTTAAATGCGCTAAGTTTATGGAACCAGGGGCATCGACAGACAACTGGCCTCTAGGTGTCATTCTCGTCCATAAATTCTGATTGAATTCTTCTGCATGATGTCTCAGAAAACTCTTTTGGTTTTATAATTTCTTATGTCATCATTCCCAGCTTGTAGGGCATTAGAGTAGGACATAGAGGGTAAATATTTTTGTGCACACCCATTTAAAAGGGACAGTGCATTTTAATACTGGATGATTCCATTGTCAAGTTATCAATAATAAATACACAAGGCCAGTGAGATTTTCAAAAAGTCTGCTGAGAAACATTTTTCCAGGGAAAGGCTCATGGTTTGGCTTAAAATGTGGCTTAAAAACTATTTCTTTGGTCATTGTTGACTCTTAGTTTCACACAGGAAATGAATCAAAGTCCTGTGCACATCTAAGGCTCACCAATGAGCACATTCATTGGTTATATTTGTATGAAAATCATATCTGTAAAACAACTAGCTCCTCCTGTCTTTGTGCAAAACTAACCAAGCTGGCTTCATGTTTTCATGACAAACATCAGAGTGGTATCAATCTTTTCATCTAACTCAGGAAGACAGCAAATACACATATTCCCAGAGATGTCAATTTATTCCTTAAACAACTCCCAAAAGGCTCATGAGCTTACTGCATGTTGGTGATGTGATGTGAAGCTTGCAGTGTCAGGGGGTGGGGGGGTGTTGGATGGGGTGCCGCGCTTATCAGTGACAATGCAGACATAGAAAAATGTCAAACCCTGGGACGTTTGAACAGAAGTATGGGCATGCTGTAGCAAATGACATGTAGTTTCAGTTCGATGCTGTTTCCCTTGCTGTTATATGTTGGGATGGGGGGAGTTTTGCCGGCACTTCTCTAGAATAATGATTGAATGATGTTGTATGTGAACTTTCATTTTCCCCCTGAGACTTAAAGGACCAGTGTGGAGGACTTATCAGTACAAATGGAATATAAAATCAACAGTTGTGATTTCATCAGAATCACTAGAAACTAAGAATCATTGTGTTTTTGTTACCTTAGATCGAGCCCTTCATTTCTCTTCCATGGAGCTCACCGTGTTTCTACAGTAGCCCAGAATGGACAAACCACACCGGCTCTAACAAGGGCCTTTTATGTTTTACCTTACCTTAAGTTCTCCTGCATGCTTGAGGTGTGATAGATTGTATTGGGATCTGCAACCTCACTGTTAGATGCCACTAAATCCTACACACTGGTCCTTTGAGGCTGCAGTGGCAGAGGTGTCAGGATTGCTTACAGATTTTTAAAAAGCCCCTGTAGCTGTTGGGGTCTAGGTAGCTGCATCGTATCCTTAACCTTCTTTGACAAGGAGCATGTGTGTATGTTTGCATTTCTGTGTCCAAACCGCTGTGTAAAGGACTTGAAATGAGAATTAAAGGACTTTGATAAAATGCTTCCCTAAACATAAGTCCCCCTGAAGGTATTCGACTCAATATAATATACATTAAAATGTATTTTCCTTAAGCCTGAAACACGTCCAGCTTTTAAGACACTGAATATAGTATTTAGAGTAATGTTTGCTCACCTAAAATGCATGCGTGGCTTGAAATCAATTGCCTTACTTTAGTCCTTGCATATTACAAAAAGGTTCCTTATTGAAAAGATTATAGTGTGTAGAACTCGTGTGTTGTACTATACAATCCTTTTGCATTTTGCAAAATTGATCTCCATTGATTGCAATGGTTTTAACTCCCCCACTGTCCTCTGTATCTTCTGTAAGAGGAGACAGGTGATCTTAGGATTTGCTGTATGTTTGTGTTTGTTATCAGCAGAAATGACTCTTAAATGTGATATTGCTGACTTTTCTTTTTGAGTGTAATTAATTCCTCTCATCTTCTCATCAAACACAAAATTCGATCGAAATGATGCAAATTTTTCAAGCCCACACTATTAGTCTATAATATGGGTGAACATAGCAGACTTGGATCACAGCGCTGTGTGATTGGCAGTGAAGTTTTCAGCGTTAATTTAATCTTAAATTGTTAAACAGTGTTTATTCCAGTCATCACATATTGTACTGTATTCAAAAATCTGCTTTGTAGTCAACAGTACTTTGACTGTAAAATAACTCAATTAAATTGTCATGCTCCATTACAAGCACCGCAATAAAATAATTTGTTTGAAATAAGCAAAGACTGGAGATGGTGTTAGTGTTAATCTGGAGGGCTTTTGTCGGTGCTAATGGCATTATCATTTATTCAGCAGAGCCATTATTTCTCTGTGAACACAGTGTGATACATAACGCTGTACTCTCTCCAGTTTCCTCTGAGGATGAGTGCGTGAACTCTTTGGTATTTTTGAGACTGTTCAAGCCGCTCGTTTCAGGAACAAAACGTATTTACATTAATTTGACTGGAGCACATTGGAGATGACCGTTAGCAGCGGGCAGGTAAACAGCTGAGTGGCTCTGTAACAGAATGATGTATTACTGCTCTGCTTGGCTGCTTCTGATCTTTAACATGAGTCACTTTGTTCTTTGTTCTGGAGCTTGATTTCTAAATCCATCCGACATGGGCCCCTGTCGTTTCTTCCATATGAAGACGGATGAACAGGAGCCACAAGCCACATTCAGATCTGAGTTTTAAAGTCACCTGAGGTGTCTGTGATCCACAGTTATGTTGACCTTTGGCTCTGTCGACATCTGCCTATCTCTACACCTTGGTGTGTTTCTCATGTTGCTTGCATCGTGGTGTAACATCCAGTTAATGTATGCAAATTCATTCTGTTTGCAAGTTGCACATTTATACCAATGATTGTACTTTTATATTTATGTAATTAAAAGTAAAACCTATATGAAACAAGAAGGGGTTCCATTAAACACTGATATTTACTGAGGTTCGTTTGGTATAGTCATATTGTTATTCTCACATAATGACTCACAGTTTTCATTTGAAGGGATAATTGAAATGTGTGTGGACAATATAACAGGACATCCATTATGTCTAGGTCTAATTACATTAAACAACAGACTCTGTGTGAAGTGAGCAATCCCTATTCATTGATGACAAGTAAGCTGGAGGTTTGTCACAGCGAGGTTGCCAGCAGAGACTCCAGGAAGTTACTGTGTCTGGCTGAGAAAAAAAAAAACAAGGTGTCATTTTAACACGTCACCTTTTGTGCTGATTACACAAAGAACATGTAATCTGTTAATTAATGAGCTTCAGAAGTGCTGGTAGGTGGTTTTTGTCACCCTCGGACAGAGCCAGGCAAGCTGTTATTAGCCCCTTATTTCCAGTCTTAATAATTGACTGCTGGCTGTAATTTTCTTATTTAGTGTGCAGATATCGAATTCTCACTCATCTAACTCCCCCCAAAAAACAGAAGAAGCAAAAAGCAAATTTAGCATATTTCCCAATTTGTTGAGCTACAACTTTGATGATTTTTTTCACAACCTGGCAACACAGAATTTGGTCTGATTAAATGCTTTGAACAGATTTACAGAGCTTCAGTGAATTATTTATTAACCATTAACAAACCCATTAATTAAAATTTACAAGACCTTTATCAACTGTCATCAACTTATTAGAAAGTGGTACCAAAATTGAAAAAAATGTGGTGAATGGTTTCAATCAGACTAAGTCAAAATTCACAACTTACAGTCCTGGAGCTGCAAACAGAAAATCTCAGTCCCTTAATGGTATAAAACTCACAAGTTTATTTCAACAGCCCATGGTGTCTTAGATCTTTTAAAGTCCTGCTGTGTCTCAGCCTCATATGTCTCAGCGAGGCGAGACAAAAGAGAAGGTTTATTTTTGCCTTTCATTAAAAGCTCTATGTTTGATTGTGGTTATAAACGCTCGGTTAACAGCTGGTTAACGGTTGCTCTCTGTAAGCCGATCAATTAGCTTCACCAGTCCATTTATCTATTTCAGATATTATTCCACCAGAACACATAAAGATTTGCTGGAAGGACGTGGAAGTGGCGTGGCTCTCCAGTAATGGCTTGATCAGGATGTTAGTCATAAAGGGGGACCAGTAATTGCATTCATTATCGAAATGACTCTGATCCCAGCAGATTATGCTGAAAAACAACATAGATTATGTCACTGCACAGGGGTTAAGAGGAGTCTGTGAGGAGGAAATGTGCCACAAAGTCTGTGCTCGTCAGTAATTTTCTCTTTAGCTAGAAGCCAAGTTTCTACTATAGGTAGGGACATTAAACAGTCCAGCATTGTTGTCGGAGGAATTAACACCCACCTAGAACGACTGCAGCTCTCTCTCTCTCCTCCTGCTCGACCACGTTTGATCACCACAGCTTTTGTCTTGTTGGAATATCTGCATGTTGCCAGACTTGTTTAAAATAACTGCCTCTGTTTCCCACAAGAAGGAAAACAAGAAGTCCATTAGTGCAACACATCTAATTCAGCTTTGATACCCAAAAGAATTTTAGTTCAGTTATGGGGAAATCATTGGATCTGTTTCTTTGTTTTTTCCCTTTGCTAGGCACACAAACAAGTCGTTCCGTCACACGGGTACAGTGTGAACAGTGTGATTATCCCACTGGGAGACAGGACTGCAGTTAAACCTCCAGCAGCAGGCTGAAGTGTTTCCTCTGGGACTCAGCTGGTGTCAGAGACATGTGCCTCGATTCCTTCACTGCGGCAGAGACCTCTGTGTCTCTGCCATTTGTCAAGGGCCGTTCTCGCTGTCTCCCTGCGTCTCCTCCCCGTCTCCTCGCACTGTTCTCTCACTTAGTTTTCAATTAACAAACCGCAAACATGGCATCAGATAAATCTATTTCTGCAAACTGAGATAGATAGATAGATAGATAGATAGATAGATAGATAGATAGATAGATAGATAGATAGAAAGATAGATAGACTGGACTCCACCTTCTTTCACACACACGGGTAAAATGTCATTTATCTTCATTTTAAGATTGTCACAGTTGATTCGGTTCGCAAGCTGTTGAGAATCATCTCTTCTTAAAACCCTGTCAAATGAAATACATTGTCCAATCCATCTTGAGAGAAGAGAGCAGTGACAGACATTAACACAGTCAAAGTGGCAGTGAGGTCTGTGGAAAAGCACCATTTAAGATCACAGAGTCTCGATCATTCGGAGCCACATTGTTTTATATCACCTCTCAGTATTTTACAGTGTGAACGAGAAATGACCCGAGGACACTTATTGACTTTTGGAATTGAACAGAAGGAGCCGGCCGCTCAAATAAAAAGAGGACTGATACTGTCATTTGAATTCATGATATAAAACTAACTGTGTTGCATTTTGTAATATATTCAAATTCAAGCTCAAAGGACCAATCTGGTGGTATTGAATATTTTTCTTCTTGTCATCAAATCCCTTGAAATGACTAAAGCAACTCACTGATCCTGCTAACAAGTATTGTCTGTGCAGCTTGATATGGCTTATCTTCTGAGCCATGGAGCTCCTTTGTTGTCCAAAAACTATTAAAAACTCATCAAGGAGCCACACTGTTGCACTGGCTGGCTTGATGTTCATTACACACCACATCAGCAGCTGGAAATAGTCCCCAGCAAAAATGTTTGTGTCTTCCTTAGAGTAAACTTTGCTCAAACCTACAATGCTCAGTTTGTTGTCAAATATATTAACTATTTCAAATAACTTTTTTTTTTTAAAGATCACCAGTGGGAACAAGACTAGACAAAAGACTAGTGAGAGACAAACTAACACATTGTTAGTTTTGGTCTTTTTATGGGATTCGTTGGCAATAACAAAATATCAACTTTTTTTTTTAATGAGAAATAAAAGCAGCAAAGATTGGATTTTCAAGGCTCTTCATTTGCTTTGGTGCTCATCTAAATTCATTAAAATGTTTTCTCAGACATTACATCTACATTCAGATCTAAAGAAATATCAAGCTGCGGCTAAATTAGATGTTCTGTGAACTCATTTACTTTCCCCATGTTGAAAAAAAACTTTAGATGAGTCGAGACTTACTGATGTCTCTTTACATCGACTGGTTCTTTGAAATAAAGGAAGGATGAACGAAGGACTCGTGAAACACTTATAGGAGCAGAGCACTGACCTGCGACTCTTAAAACTGTCATCGATTTAAATATAGACATTAAATAAGCACTATAATAACACAGTTAATTGCTTGAGTTGCCTTCACTGTCCTCAGGCTCTTTACTCTCTATATTCATGTCATAACCTGAGGCTATAATACGTTTAGTCACATTAGGGATCCCTTTAAACCCAGCAACCTCTTCTTATCTGCACGCCTTTCACATCAAGTGGCTGTTTCATCAATCCGCTCAGAATGCACACGGGGAAGTCTGCTGAAAAAGCCTGCAGCGCTCTAATGGTATCTGAAGAGACCGTGAGCAGATCTGCATTAAAGGTAGGGCGTGAAAATCAAAAGTCATTGTGGAAACGCGACATTTACACGTAGGGGGGCTGAGCAGCCTGAGTGATGAGTCAATTACCTCATAACATCAGCTCTTTCGATTACCATGGGAGGAGAGAAAGACGGAGAGAGAGGTTAATAGATAAGAGAGACTCTCCAATTCAGCTAATGAAGTTTAATATGATCGTTTCCTCAGATTACAATACGGTGGTGTTTACTATTGCAGAAATACTTCAGTGTCAGCTTGCTTGAATGGAAGGAAGCGCAGAGTTCACGGCAGATAAAGTTGGATGAATACTAATCAAGCGGTGAGAAGAGGTGAGGAGGAAACCTTTCAGCTATAAACACCTCAGTGACTCAGACTGAGTGGAGATATTAAGCAAATTTCAAATGGTTTTTCATTATGTTTAGGGGGAAAAATAGCCCCTTCTTCTCTGGAGTAGTGTGATTTTAGAGCTGTTGTCTGCACCAAGTGTCATCTACTATAAATACAATAGCAAGACATTGGTACACATAATTAACAGACTAGACCTTTAAATCCCTGTGAAATATTCTTTGGGAAACAGGGCTCGCTCTAAACGGTCAAACTGGAACCAGACCAGGAGAGTAAATGTCAGACACAGACTAAGATAATTAAAATGTTGGAAGGAAGAACTTCAAAAGCTTGAACTTTGTCTCCTTCACTATAGTCTCACACCAAAAGCCTCTAAATGATCCAACATTAAGTTTTCCCTCACAGGTGAGACAGAGCTGACTTTTGAACTGCCAATAAAACCAACATCTCATCTCCGTGTTGAAAGTCCTGACAGTGTAATAATACATTTATGCAAATCCCCACAGTCGCTGAGATTTCCATTTAGCTTTTTTTCCCCCACTGTTTTGGCAGACTGTCTTCGATGTGTCAACACACCGCACAGCAGGTGTGGTTCATTTTAGAAGAAGCAAAGCAAAAATAAACTTTAGCTCACTTTACTTGAATTTGAAATGTGTTGCTTTGACGATAAGATGGTCTGGTCAGTCAGCTGAAGGAACTCAGATACTTTACAATCAATCAATTTGTAATCAATATTTTTATGTATTCATAATAGATCAAATTTGTTTAAAATCAAAGACTATGTGTAATCCTATGTGTATTGTGAATCCTTTGTGAATTTCCCCACTGTGGGACGAATAAAGGCTTATCTTATCTTATCTTATCTTAATGTGAACGCAGGTACTTGTAGAGAAGAGTGATGATATGTCACTGTTGACAGTTTGTTTCTGCTGCCTCCAAAATTCAAGACTCAAGACATGACCTATTAAAAATTTCCCACTTCCTGATACTTTAATGTTATCATTAGGACAAAATGATGTTATTTGACATGATTCATAACGTAATGTGATCTTCAACTCCAGGCAATTCTGTACTTCTCCTGATAAACAGGAACTGCCCTCCACTCCGATAAACATGTCTCTGGTCTTAAATAAAAAATAAGCTGCATAAATATTAGTTCACTTGGAATTTGTGTCTAAAATGAATGTGAAAATGACATTAATCATTTATTTACACTACACAGAGTAGGCAGTTTGAGGAGGGGGGTGAAGGGGAGCGCCACCCCCTCATGGCAGAGAGTGCAGAGGGGCTGTTTAGTTGAATATGTCAGTCCAGTCTGCCTGAATCATTGATCCGTTATCTGACTGAGGTTCGTGCGAGTTAGAATCTATGACCCTGACCACGGCTCTGAAATATCAGTAACCTTCTGTGTATTGATAAATCCATGTCAGTGGTGCTGGAGAAAGAGATGGATTTGTAATTGAGCCTTTTTCTCAGTCAGTTTCATCTTGGATCTATAATATTCTCTAAAGTATACATTATAAATCCTCACTTCTGAATAATAGTGTAGCCTATTTACTCTATAGAGGAGTGTAACTATCATGATCAAAGTATAGTTCAGAGAGACACTGTCACGTTCTGTCACGAGTTCAGTTTTTTTGCTGGAACCAAGAGCAACACACAGATGAGGGGGACTGAGAAAAAAGGATTTATTTAACACAAAAAGCTCCAGGACTTACAGAAAAAAAAACAAAATGTGACCAACTAAGAGGAGTCCAAGTAGTGAGGAGCTTCAGTGGCTGGAGGCTGGTAGGTGGAGTGCTGAGGCTGGATGGTGGAAACATGACGGTGAAGGTGAGGACCGAGCACTGGATAACAAAGGGGACACTAGAAACACTGGAGAATCACATACAACACTGAGCACAAGAAATCAGTAGGACCATACGAAGAGGGTGAGGGAAGGAAGTGAGGGGACGATCCAGCAGCTTGCAGGTGGAACCAGAGAGCTTATTAAGCTGCCGGTCATTAGGGGGAATGAGGGACAGCTGTGAGAAGGGAGAGGGGACACCAGCACCTGTAGACCACACCTCCAGCTACTGAAGCAAAGCCTGAACAAAAAGACAAAACCAGAAACACTGGAGTAAGAGACTGACACTGAAAATAAACTAGTAAAACAAAAGAGAACCAAAAGCATGACAGACACTCCTATAATATTAGTAGTATATCCCAGAACAAGACACCTCTTTAACAAGCTATTTAGGGCAGGCTTCACTACACATTTAGTTTTACGATAGGGCTGGTGTTTCACCTACTGACTACACAGCTGTAAAAATCCAAACAAGAGATGGAGACATAAAAATTAATGATACCAAGTGTAAATTGATGGAACATAGCGGGATCACATTTGGTAGGATGAATACTGAAGTTCCTCTTTGCGTACTGTGGGGTTTTTATTTATTTGGCATCAGGCAAAGAAAGACTCCATCCCTTTGGGAAAGACAGGGAAGTATTTCTAAACCTCTTGAGTAAAAAAGAAAAAACAAAACCAAATTGGATTCTAAAAACGGGGGGTGGTTAAATTGCTTTTGAATTGCAAATCAGTGTGCACAACTTTGGGGCATCTCGAGGCGAGCAGAAATTATGGAGATGGAAAACTAGATAAGACCAGGTATTTTCTTGTTGGTCCTTTGTGGTAGAATTTTGCATGTTTTGTCTGTGTGGGTGCTGCAAATAACCTTGTTTGCAAAGACTCGGCGGCTAAATGCATCTAAATATAGACAAAATTGTTCATGCTGCACCATATGGAGGACAATACACTGTACAGTCCAATATCTGCCATCTCTTTTCTTTCTCATTTTCCCACTCTCATCTACGCTAATCTCTCTTTCCCTCTGTCTAGAGAAATAGATACTGCAGCTGGAGTTAAATCTGCTGACTGCACTATCACTCCACTATCAGCGAGCGTCCCCACTTCAGCTCCCCCAGAGGCGGCTGAATTAATATGAGACTGAACCGTACACATTTATGGTACTTCAGCAAAGGTTCAGCGGCAGAATAGAGCTGTGGAGGGACGGACAGCTGCGAGGAGGCAAACTGGCAGGAGACATTAGTCATTGGGTTTAAGACTTTTAATTGGTCTTCGTGAAATGAAATGAAAGTTAAAAAAAAAATGAAACCTTGTGATCATGAAATCTGTCTCATGTGATGGTGTTAAGTAAGAGCAAGAACAAAGAGAGAGCTGGTCAGCCCTGTTCAGCTGCAGAGCACAGGAAGAAAAGATGAGAGGAAGGAAGGGAAGGGAGGAAGGGCTGAGTTGTTATTTCACGCCGTCTCTTCTCTATACAGTCCCAGCAGTGCTTAGGGAATCGCTCTCTTCATGAGCCTGATGTGCGCTCCTCATTATGCTAAGAGGAGTCCCACAGAGCTTGCTTTCGAATAGCACTGCTTCAGGAGCGGCTGAAGAGGAGGAAAGACACCCAGGAGGAAGGAGAAGGTAAAAAGAAAAAAAAAATCAAGGCGGTGCAAAGCAAGAGACCTGCAAACAGAGTCTCTGATCTCTAATCAGCTTTATTGCTTGTGCTCTGAGACGTCCACAGAGATGGTTGTTAAATTTAATTATAACATTTCCATATTTTTTTGAGATATTTGCCTGTTTCTGCTCCACCTTTCCCGCACTGATGGTAATGATGCAATGTGATTCAATGGCTCACAGGATCCCACTCAAACACTTATTGTATCCTTTTGACAGATATCCTCATCTTTAATACACCAAAGCCGTATTAAAGTGGCGCCCGCTGAGCTCTGCCGCTGACATCCTGCCAGTGTGTTAATGCTAATATATAGGAGGTATTTCACATTCCCAGTGGTGGGGTCCTAATAGGAGTAACAGCTGATCATAATATTTGATCCAGTGTTAAAGGAATAGTTCAGCATTTTCACTTAGAAGTTAGATGATAGGAACACTCTCAGCAAGTTAGCTTAGCTTAGCATAAAGACTGGAAACAGGGGGAAACTGCTAGCCTTGCTCTGTTTGAAGTTAACAAAATCCACCAATCAGGTTATATCCTTTGTTTAGTCCATACAAAATGGTAAGAAAAAAATGTAGCAGGAGGTTATGTGATGCAATATTTCCTGTCCTATAACTAATCCTGCACGTGACCTCTGTAAAAAGGTGAATTGCTGTTTTTCCACTTTCCACAAAGGAGATAAAATGTGTTAATGAGACAGAGCCAGACTGGCTGTTTCCCCCTGTTTCCACTCTTTATGCTTTAAACTGCTGCCTGTAGTCTCATATTTGCCGCACAGACATGAAAGTGGTATCAATCTTCTTTTCTAACGCTCAGCAAGAAAGAAACAAGCTTATTTCTCCGACTTTGAAAAGATGGAATGATGAAGGAAATCTGCAGTAAGAGACATTTCATCTTTCAAAGCCGCTCTCTGCAATTTGATGGCCCCAATAGATAGCAGAAGAAAATAGATTTGAAGGATCGTATGAAGTGATCCACTGTATCGCTGCAGACTTTCTTACAGCTGCTACAATTTGTCACTTTCTATCCCTCAAAACACTTTTACTCAGAAGTTTCTCACTCAGGTGCGGAAGAATTTTCTTTCACACTCGCAATTCTGATTTAGGTAGATGAGATGTGGTGTGTTTTGACACATCAATCTCACCTGGAGGAGCTTTGAGACCAGGTGATGGCCACATCAGTGAGGCCAGAGCAAGAATGTTATTCAGTTCTGCACCTCAGATTTCTTGCCCACTTTATTTCATGGAGCACTTCACAGAGCTCAAACAATCAAATGCATGTGAAAATGTCAGTCACACAGAAGGAGTATTTGAAGAGGATTTCTGTGCTTGGAATATAAATTCTTTATGAGTGTTACACACTCTCTCTGGCTTGAAGCCATACTGCTCTCAGGGCAGCGTACAGAAAAGGGTGAGAGGACACTTGATATTATAAAACACAGTTTAACATTGACAACAGAACCACATCAACCCCGCCTGCTCTACAACGTTGCATCAGCCTCATTATTGTGCCTGCTGGGCAAAGCACAACACTGTGGACACTGCAGGAAGGAGGATTAACATGCGATGTAAGACAAGGAAAATGCACCGTGCAGAGACGAGGAGGCGAGGATGAAGATGATTGAAGGCAGAATGTAATTAGTCAAAAAATGGTGTTGGGTTTGGCTTTTTTTGTTGTTGTTGTTTTTACATATATCAATGCACGTCTTTTTTCAGTGATATAAGAGATTTGCTAAAAACTGATTTTATCCTTCTGTTGAATTTATTTAGACATATTTTTTGAACAAAATGAATACTACAGGCCATATAATTTACTACCATTCATACATAATATTCATATTCTTCCTCCTTTTTGGTCACATAGAGTTACAATTTAGGGGCTTTAAAGCTTAGCTGTCTACTTCTAGGTGGGTCTACTTCAATAAAATCAACATCTCTGTGAGTACAATTTCTCAGTCCTTCAAAGTAAAATAAGCAGCTGTTCTTTATACTCAATAACAAAAAAAACTCCAAAACCTTGTGTATCCGATCCAAATTTTCTCACAACAAAGAAGATTCATGTAAGCTGCATACACCAGTTCAAGGTTGGTCTCTCAGTGTCTGCGCTCCGTCTTCTCTCAGCTGGACATAATAACTTTACTCTCACATCATAGGCGCTCTGTTAACATGGAGCAAGCATATGTTTTTCTCAGTGAGCGTCTGTTCTTTAAAACAATTAGCTGTTAGTACCTGTCAATGAACTGTTACAACATGAACCTTTAGCTCTGAAATCACAAAGGCAACAATTAAGCAACACATCTTATACAAATTACTGAGCAAAAAAAAAGCAATTGAGCAACAAATTAGAAACAACTTTATCCTTAATTATCATGTAGCAACATATATCTTGAGTGATTTTTGATGTCCATGCTTTTTAATGTTCACATAAGGAAGCTGACTCAATCACACTTCTTTCACCTAAGAAGGCAAACTTAGGTATCAAGAAATGAAATGGAGATGCTGATACATCCTTTTTGTCTAATCACATTTAAATCTTCCTCACACCCCTTACAAACCCTCTAAAATGCTGCTGCTGAGCTCTTAACGTGATCCAAACAGATGGTCACATATTACACCTATTTGCTTTTTGTTGATGTTAATGCAGTATTTCATCTACTTATATTAATATTTATATTCATATTGAGAATTAATCATCTGTATCATATCATATTTGTAAAATACTTACTAAAATACATATTTGTAAAGCAAAAACATTGCTTTTACCATCGCACTACTGTACTACTACATTCCTTTATATTCATATTAATCAGTATAATACTGTCATTGTATTATGATCACTTGAACTGATATTGCACATCCATGTTATTGAAAATATCCTGTACATGTCTTTTTAACTATTTTTTCAAACAATGTTCATAGTGGAAGGCAACAGGAGAATTTCATTGTACAGGAAAACTTGTGTCTTTTAACTGTGCACATGACAATAAACACTTTGACCCTGACCTTGACCTCTCTGCACTGACCTACTGTTAATTTCAGAAGGCATTTGAAAAAATTTGGTGCTCACTTACAGAGCCCTGCACAGCCAGGCTCCACAGAAAACCCCAGACCTTTTGCATCCCCAGACCAGGAGCCGAGCTCTCAGGTCCTCTACCCAGAGTTCTCCAGGTGTGGTTTTCTGTCAGCAGTCTCTCAGCTTGAAACAGTCTCCCACTAAGCTAGAGGTCTTTGGACTCTTTTGAAAAGAAGCAAAATACTATCTATTGAGTGTTGTTTTATATTTTACCTTGTCTCTTCTGTCTGCTCCCCTTGTGTATTTAATATCTTTGTTGTATTCGTTAGTTTCTATTTGATTTTACTTTATATTATTTCTCTGTAAAAGCACATTGTGACTGGCGATTCATCTCCATGCTTTCTCCGGTGTACGTGGTATTTTATGCATCATTCATTCAGCTGAAATATGCTTTTTGATATTTTTCTTAATCTCATGTGGTTTTATTCATACACATTTTATAAAATATGTATGAATATAATACGTGATTCTGTCCATATTTGTTTGTCTCACATATATACCCTTAGATGTAGATGATGGCACGATCACTCACTTCATGTTTACTCATTGGTTAGTGATAGCAAATTGAGTCTCGCTGAATGAAAACAGCATCCTATAACAAGTGCTGTGTAAGGATTCATAATGCTGTCTTAATTAGATGCTTCCTATCACCCACACACCATATGCCAAAAAGTCAGTGAGTGGGTGGATGTTTGGTTGTTTCGAACATGTGAGGCCACCATTTTCCAGTATTTACAGCAGCATTTATTTACTCCATAATGCAACAGTAGTATAGATAAATAAATATATGCATTTAGGCATTTTAAGTCATTGTGCATCGACACTGGGAAGAACATTGCCAGGTAGACTGTAATATTTCAGCTGAAGATTTCTGCTGAAACAAGCTCATCGTGCACAGTGCTGACTCGTGATTTAATGTTTGCACACTCCTGCTCCTTTTGTTGCTATTGATCAAATCGTGTAATGAGACATCTTAAACCAAGAGGCCACAAAATCAACACGTATGCTCTGTTGCGATTTAACACAAATATATAACAGGGTGAAGAAAGTATGAGGCTCAGTTTTATGTCAAATATGAAATTGATCACTGTTGCAAAGGGACAGGAATATTTGTACTGCCATCCCAGAGCTGAGTTGTAAGAACTGCATGTTCAGATGGAGGCTGCTGCTCATGAAGCTTCCAGTATTCTGCCGCACTCTGCTGGTGGGATATGACAAGTACAGGTTATAGAGCAATCACCAGTGGGAGAGACCGGGTATGATTGTAACATGGGGAGAGTTGTAACACAACCAATCACCAATTCTACCAGGGTAAGTCAGTCAGATCAGCTGTGACGGCACATGGGATCTGCCATGTAACACTGAGCAGATACTGCAAATCACTGCAGAAGCTGAGAGACCAGGGGTCCAGTGATCTTCCCAGTGTAGGTTACTGGAGCAGCAAAAAAGTTTTCTCTGAGGTGCAGGAGGAAATGTTTATTTGACTCAGGCAGCAGACCTGTATAATGGACTGACTCCACGTGAGGTAAGCATATGACAGGAGACCAGAGTAGAACTGAACACTAGTGTAGGTGCCACACTATGTACCCAGGTTTTCTATATCACTTTCTTTTAGGTCAGAAAGATGCCATATCAACTGGCAGTAATACATAACATCAAACACCCATAGACATGGGATGAGAAGCAGATGGCAGGGCCTGACTCGTTCACATTCTTTATGAAGTAGTGGGGTAGGTTGTAACAAAGGATCATTGTGTATTTGACATCTCCTCATGTGGTCTGTGATATTCTTACAGGGGTTTGAATTGGTGCCTTTTGTAGTAAACAAATGTGGATACTTTGTATTAAAGTCTGAGAACCCTAACTTAAGAAAATCAGTAAGATATAGGTGTTGAAGCACAAAGTCTTACAACTGTACCTGGTCTCCCCTAATGATTTTATTCATTCCTGAAGAAACCCATTAACTTGTCTCACCAAAACTCAGTGTTTTGTCTTTCTTTTATGGACTGCATATTGTATATACAAATGTATACAGCATTTTCATACATGTTGCTTCCCCTTCAAAGATATACAAGTTTATGAAATGGATAACAAGGTATCCTAAAAAAAAATGTGTGTGGTCAGAACTCGCCAGTGAACCTGGTTATGATTCAAAAATTACTTAGTTTATATTCAGTTAAGAATGTCCAGATACACAGATGCAACTTGACTGCTTATTTGCTCATCTGTCAAACACATAGATTATGACAGTATAATCGATTTTACTATTTTACTTCATTTACTATGACAAATATGATGACACTGAAAGTTGGTGTTGTTTAAAGTCTGTTGCTCTTTTCTTTCTAAGTAAAGAGCGTTGATCGTGTCTGCCGCCATCAAAAGTCTTCATGTGACACATTGTACTGTGAGCTTCCCACCCCTTGGGGCATCCCTGCTGTAATCAGCCATGAGAGGTCATATAATCAGCCAGGTGAGGCACTCAGGTGTGACTGATGAGGGATGCAAACAGTTTTAGATCATGTACATAAAGTGGTGTATTGTTTAATGGTGTTTTTCATTCTGAAATGGAAATGGTGCATCTGCGTTGGTAATCAGAAGGATATTGGAAACTGTACTTACTGTGAACAATAAACAGTACAATGAATAATGGATCAAAGCAATGGAGTGGACATGTCATTACACACGTCGAAACATCTTCACCATCAGCTACCAGGTGCCCTTGACTGACGAGAAGAAAGGGTCAGTACAGACCTCTTAAATGTGTGTAATTTAGACTATTTTCTACACATAGAAATATCTATAACCTTACATAGAAATATTGTTCAACCACCCATACACACATTCATTCATAAATAGTATGTAAACAATCTAACCAAGAAGTATTTACAATTTCACTAGAATAAAAAGTAATAATTTAAACATGGCTAGAAAGTATTAAAACATTAGAAAGAAAAATATAAAAATATACAATATAGATATTAACAATATACACTATAGACAGATACAGTTGAAAAAGATGAGGTGAAATAAAATGAAATGAAATTTTGGACAGTAATGACTTGAGCTGGAGATGTGTGTTAGAGGGCTGGTTAATAACCTTATCATTCAGCTTCTGATCATTCTTGTTATTCTAAATTGAAATGGTCTGTCTGCAAACCGTCAAACAATATGAGTGTCCTTTTAATGGAATATGCAAAGAGCAAAAAAAACCCGACAAGTTTTAATTGTTTTTGGATGAAAAAATGTATACATAAAGTTTTGGAGGAGAAAAAAGGACATGTTTATACCACCTGACTTCCGTATTACAGCATACTCACTTGTCATTGGAGGAGGCTATTGACCCCGCCCACTATATCCAATGCGTGTCTTTCCCGCGAACAGGACGTGCTGGCGCCCTGACGCTGTGTAGCTGTGTGCTAAGTGATGACAGGAGGCCTCAGGCACTGTCTTTAGGATTGTCTCTGAAGCGGAAGCAGTCTGGAAGCTTGCACACATGGCGAAGCAAAAAACCCTTTTCAACTTTTTCACCAAGTCTCCGCCGCCGGTCTCCAAGCCGAAGCAGAGTCCCTCTCCGGCCGAGGCGGACCTGCCTTCCTCGGTCGACAAGTCCAGCTCGTCTCCGAAGGAAGAAGCGAAACAGGCACCGCAAAAGCAAGCAGCCAAGAGCAGCACGAAACCGAAGAGCAGTTTCAAACCTGCAAAAGGAGGGTTTAATAAACTGTTCGGCGACAAAACCCCAACGACCAAACCCAGGTGAGTTAGCTGGGATTATGTTGGCTCGGTGTAATTCCTGGAAACACGTTTTACACGGTTGTCCCTTCTGTTTAAGATTATCTGCAAGAATCCGAAAAGATGCGTTTTATTGATCAAAAACAGCTTTTTAGAATGAGTTGACACATGAAACAGTTTGTTTTCCTGCAGCTACTTTCTTTTTCAATTAATAGGTGAAGTCGATCAAGATTGAAACTTTCCTGCAGACAATGTTGTACCAAGTTTTTTCTGTTCAAGTCAGTGTAAATATCTCTAACTTAATAACGTGGAACACAAATTAAATGTGAAATGTATGAATGACAGTCAGATGACACAGTTTTGCCAACGTGGGCTGTCTGAAGCTCCAGATCCATGAGAATGGCTAAGTGAGCTCATGGCATGGCAGTCCACCTCCTCTGCTCGTGTATGCACCATAGGTGTGCACTTACAAGATATCACTTTATTTGTCCCACAGTGGGAGTGGATACTCAGAAGCTAAAGTAATCATGTCAATACTTTCAATACTTTTATTATTGTCTAAAAATCAATCCCAGTCAACATCCTAAAACCAAACAAAATTAATATATAAGATAAGATATTCCTTTCTTTGTCCCACAATGGGCAAGTTTGCATCGTCCAGCAGCAAAGATGATAGAGCAGTTAATATAAAAATACATACAAATACATTACAACAAACTCAACAATCATGTTACCTTCATATTGTGGTACTTTTGAAGTTGCATTTGAGAGGCCTTCACTGAGAGCTTCAAATTAATTTCTGACTTTTTAGAAAATGTTCAGAATAGGCAACTGCATCTAAAAAAGGACTTTTGCCTGTATAAATTCCCTGGCATAAACTTTCTCTAGATTTTAGGCATAAGCAAGTTTAGTATAAATGTTTAAAAAAAATACTAGGTGATTAACTTTTACTTTTAGATGTTTAGATGTGTTCCAGTTTCGTACATGGGTGAGAAATGCTCAAAATGTTGAACTGCATCAGTTTTTCAGAGCTGCAGTTTGCCACTATCTGACCATAGGTGTGAATGGTTAGCTGCAGTAGTTTGAAGACCGAGCTGTTTAAAATACTACACAAGGATGTATTGTTTTGGATCAATATACCATATGACTTGATTAATTCCTTCTTTCAGCAGCTCCACATGCACATTCAGTGCTGGTGCCCTCGTGTGGGCAAAACTGGAGGGACACCCCTGGTGGCCATGTATGGTGGTCCCCCAACCTCTGAGTGGACAGCAGATGAGGGGCCGCGGGCGGGACCAACGCATACATGTCCATTTCTTTGATGAACCCCCTACTAGAGGATGGGTCAGCACCAAATATATCAGAGAGTACCAAGGTTAGTTACAAGTAGTCCAGTAACTAATGATCATAATAATCTTAAAGCTGTGCTTTGTCCTTCCACTAAGCTACAGGACTTGCTACATTTGAATGATGTTTTATCTCATTTGTACTGTTTTGCAGGCTCTGACAACAGCGATGCTAAAACAGGAGGTTTGTTCTTCAGCAGCAAACCTGTAATCCGTCGTGCAATGGAGCTCGCTGATGCAGTTATGTTTGACAGCCCTGACAAAAGATTAAAGATGCCTCTTTCTATGGATCCATCTGATGAGGAAGAGGATGATGATGAAGAAATGGAGGTGACATTGTGATGATATCTGATTGATGACATAAAAGTCTGCATTGTATGAGAAATAATAAGTGTTATTTTGATGCCTTCTAATAGTAATACAGACAGTTATATCTAATCAGGTGAATGAGCAATGAATGATTTTCACCTGTCTTCCTTTTGTGTTTTTTCCCCCAGGTTGACAAGTCAACAGTGAGCGATGAAGACCTCAGTGATGAGGATGAACAAAAAATTGGAGAAGAGAAGTCGGCCAGGGTCAGTCGACGTTCATCCCGTGCTCCGACAGAAAAGGGAAATAAGGCCAAGCGCCGTCGCATAATTGTAGCCTCAGACAGCGACGGCTCAGATGAGGAATTCAAACCGGAACAAGCTGCGTCCAGCAGTGAGGAGGAGGATGAAGAAGGGACCGTGAGCAGTGAAGAGGAGGAAGAAGAGAGCACACAAGAGTCTGAAGTAGAAAGCCCCATCAAGCCGGTGAAGCGCAAACGGCCTGCAGAAAAGCCTGCTTCTACAAAAGCCCCAAAACCTGCTGCCCCATTCAGTGCACCAAAACGAGCTCCAGCAGCTGTCGCAGCAGATACAAAGTCTCGTTTGTCAGCCTTCTCTGCCCCTGACAACTTCGAGAGCCAGACAAACGGATCAGGCAGCGGTGGAGGCGCCACAGTTTGGGACCATGAGAAGCTGGAGTGGTTGCAGGATGGCAGGAGGAAAGACGGCGGAAGGCGACGTCAGTCAGAGGACGACTACGATCCCACCACCCTGTATGTGCCAGAAGACTTTCTCAACAGAAACACTCCTGGGATGCGTCGGTGGTGGCAGCTCAAGTCCAAAATGTTTGATACAGTCATTTTCTACAAGGTGGGGAAGTTTTATGAGCTCTACCACATGGATGCTGTGATTGGCGTCAACGAGCTGGGTCTGACGTTCATGAAGGGGACCTGGGCGCACTCAGGCTTTCCTGAGATTGGTTTTGGACGATTCTCCGACGTCCTGGTCCAGAAAGGCTACAAAGTGGCCCGTGTGGAGCAGACGGAGACCCCGGAGATGATGGAAGCACGCTGTAAGACCATGGCTAAGCCCACAAAGTTTGACCGTGTGGTGAGAAGAGAGGTGTGCCGGATTATCACGCGTGGTACCCAGACCTACAGCGTGTTGGACGGCGCTCCCTCTGAGAGTCAGAGTAAGTTCCTGCTGAGTTTAAAGGAAAAAGCTGAAGAGGAAAGCTCCGGTTGTTGCCGCACATACGGAGTCTCCTTTGTAGACACCTCTGTGGGCTATTTCCATGTCGGTCAGTTCCCAGACGATCGTCACTGCTCACGCCTGCGCACCCTCATAGCTCACTTTGCCCCTGCCGAAGTGCTCTTTGAAAAGGGGAACCCATCTGCTGAAACACGCAAAATACTCAAAGCCTCTCTTTCCTCCGCTCTGCAGGAAGGACTCAATGCCGGCACCCAGTTCTGGGACGCACAAAAGACTCTGAAAACCTTTTCAGAAGAAGATTACTTTCGAGAGACTGCTGGCAAAGATCAAGGGTCGGGGAACAGTTTTCTTCCTGCTCTTCTGAAAAAGATGACCTCTGAGAGTGATTCACTGGGTCTTACTCCTAAAGACGGCTATGAGCTGGCACTGTCGGCACTGGGTGGATGCATTTCCTACCTGAAGAAATGTCTGGTCGACCAAGAGCTGCTCTCCATGGCTAACTTTGAAGAATATGTCCCTGTTGATGTTGAAATGGAGAAAGCTGCTGGACCTGCCAGTTTCTTCGCTCAGACTCGTCAGCGGATGGTCCTCGATGGAGTCACTCTGGCAAACTTGGAAATCTTTCAGAATGGCTCAGGGGGAACAGAAGGGACGCTGCTGGAGCGTTTGGACACCTGCTCTACCCCGTTTGGCAAGAGGTTGCTGAAGCAGTGGGTCTGCGCTCCTCTGTGTAACCCCACATCCATCAAGGACAGACTGGATGCGGTGGAAGACCTGATGGGAGCTCAGGCCCAGGCTACCGAGGTCTCAGACCTGCTTAAGAAGCTTCCAGACTTGGAGCGTCTTCTGAGTAAAATCCACAGCATTGGCACTCCTCTGAAGGGCCAGGATCACCCCGACAGCAGAGCAGTTCTCTACGAGGAGGTCACCTACAGCAAGCGCAAGATAGCAGACTTCCTCTCTGCACTGGAAGGTTTCAAAACTATGCAGGAGATCATTTCCGTCCTCGCTCCAGTTTCAGGAGAATGTCGATCCACGTTGCTCCGTCAAGTTGTCAGTCTGAGCACTGAACAGGACGGCCTCTTTCCCGATCTCTCTGCTGAACTGAAGCGCTGGGAGACGGCCTTTGACCACCAGAAAGCCCGCACCACTGGCGTCATAACCCCTAAAGTCGGCTTTGACCCAGAGTACGACCAGGCTCTGACTGGAATCAAGAACTGTGAACGAGAGCTGCAGGATTACCTGGACAGACAGAAGAAGAGGCTTGGTTGTAAAAGCATGTCCTACTGGGGAACCGGTCGAAACCGTTTCCAGATGGAGGTGCCTGACAGCGTGTCAGAGAGGAACATCCCTGAGGAGTACGAGGTGAAGTCCACAAAGAAAGGCTGGAAGCGTTATGTGACAAAGCAGACCGAGCAGCTGTTTTCAGAGCTGCAAGGATTTGAGGAGAAGAGAGATGCTGCCCTGAAAGACTGCATGAGGAGACTCTTCTATAACTTTGACAAGAACTACAGAGACTGGAAGGCTGGTGTGGAGTGCATGGCGGTTCTTGGTAATTAACATGCTTTTTTTCTCTCTCTCTCTCTTCTTATTCAGCATTATTTTTTCCCAGGAAGCGTCAATCAAATTTATCAAGTGGTACACTGAAATACATACCACAGAACAAAACACAAAGTGTTGTTCCTCTGCTAGTGTAATTTCCTTTTGTGTTTCTGGGGGGAAAACTGCTTGTGAAAATGAGTTTGCTTCGCAGGTGTCTGCTCTGAATACGTTTCCTACAGATGTTGCAGATATGCCTCCTTAATGTGTATTAGATGATGATGTTGCACAGGGCTGAGTGTTTGTTAAAAATCTTGCAGTCATTGAGTAACTATGTCATTTAAATAAGCTGGCAGTAATTAGTTTGTTTTTCCACTCTCATGGTAATTGTGCACTGGTGTTTGGTCCTGACAGAGGGAGAGATAATTGCATAGTTTATTACTGATCTCTGGTGCAGTAATGTAATGTTCTTATAATGTGTTTTTGTACCACTGGACCACCCCGTCTTTATTTAGTGTTAACACAGCTTAGCTGCAAAAACATCCCATAAAATACGAAAACGCAGGTAGCAAATTATCATTTCTTTAAAAGGATGGCTGATTCAGCGCTTAATTCCTCTTTACTTGTCTTACTAATGAATTGTGAATTGTTTTCAGATGTGCTGCTGGCCTTGGCAAGATACAGTCAGGGTGGAGAGGGACCAATGGCCAGGCCAGAGGTGGTGCTCCCTGATGGTGATGACCAGGTAGCGCCCTTCCTTGACCTCACTGGATCACGCCACCCTTGTATCATCAAGACCTTTTTTGGTGACGACTTCATTCCCAATGACATCTACATCGGCTGCCCCGGCAGCAGCGAAGAGGATGAGGGAAAAGGCAGTGCCTCTTGTGTCCTTGTCACAGGACCAAACATGGGCGGAAAGTCTACTCTCATGAGACAGGTGGGCAGTTTATAGATATGTTAATCTGACAAATACTGCATTGTTTTCTCCGTTGGTAAGAAACAACTGAGACTGTGGGCCTCCTCTCAGACAAAGAAAACATTCTATAGCCACTCAACAGTTGAGCAAAGATAGCCTAATATTGCTGTCTGACCTAACTTCAGACTACACCTAATACAAAAAGGTCTGTCTTGAGGCCTGTAGGAAAAGTGAGGAAATACAATAAAATTCCACAAAACAACTGTATCTCAGAATCCTCTATTGAAGTCACGTATTGAGATACTGGGCTGCTCTTTCTCTGCAGTGTGGACTTGTGATCATCCTGGCTCAGCTGGGTTGCTACGTTCCTGCCGAGAGCCTACGCTTCACACCCGTTGACAGGGTCTTCACTCGGCTGGGAGCGTCAGATCGTATTATGGCTGGTAAAATCACGAGCTCCTCTAGTCTAGCACACACTGTATTAAGCGTCCACCTCACGGTCTAAACTTGTATTATCCAATATGTCTTCTGTAGGAGAGAGTACCTTCTTTGTGGAGCTAAGTGAGACTGCCAGCATCCTGCATCATGCCACCAAGCACTCCCTTGTGCTCCTGGATGAATTAGGTAAGTTTGTTGTTGCTTATTTAGGTTTATTCATAGTAACAGTGAACAGCAGAAACAGCCTCCCCACTGAGTTTTCCTTTTGTTCTTGTGGTTTGTTTTTGGAGTGTAATCATTCAGCTGTGAACTGTTTGCAGGAAGGGGCACAGCCACATATGATGGCACAGCGATTGCCAGTGCTGTTGTGAAGGAGCTTGCTGAGAAGATCTGCTGTCGCACGCTCTTCTCCACACATTACCACTCCCTGGTGGAGGACTACGCCAACAACCATGCTGTGCGGTTGGGCCACATGGTGAGTGCAGCAATGCATAACACGCTAAATGCAGCACTGAACTGGCAAACAGTAGCACGCAGTATGACAGTGTTAAGATGTGAAAAGCTGTGACTAAGGGAGTATCTTCTGACTTGTATTTGATTATTGCATCCTGTCTGTTTCACCTAGTTAGTTTCTTATGTTACACCCCTCATTGCTATTAAGTCGATTTCTTAGCTGCAGTCTACTTTCTGTTGGTAAATCTTTGGTACAGGAAGCGAACATGTTATACTTCTTGGTTTCATACATAGTCTGGGAGATACTAGTTATTTGTTCACTGAAAGTAGTTGTGGACAAACTGAAATCATCCCCTCATATCAACACACCGGAAACCATGTCTTTGTGTGGTTTTGTTATATAAAACTGTTTTGACTTCAGTTTGCTCTGCATTACAAAGCAATAAGTCTGTACTTACAGTCAAAGCCAAAGCTGTTCAGTAAAGTGCTGAAACAATGTCCCAATGTAACATCAAGACTGTACAAGAACTTGCAGAGGACAATAACTTTTAAGATTTTAACTTGAGAAAATGAATTCAGTAGTTTGTGGTCACATCTACAACACAGCTGCGTCCCTGCCATCATTGTGGGTGTTTTCTGTAGCCACAACCTACAACTGAAGTTCCTATTACTTCAGTAACAGTGATACAAATAATTTGAGAGAATGATGGGGTTTTGTGCAGTTTTCACAGAACGACTTGCTATTTGCATGCAGATTATTAATTAATGTGTGCAAATGAATAATTTCAGACTTGTGCTTCAGGCAGGTTCTGTAGTTTCACCTGTTGATCTAATTCAATCTGCAGTGCAGTAAACTACCTTTAGTCTGTCTGTGTATTCTGAATCAGGTGATCCCCAGTATAATGTATACTGTTCCTGTTTTGTCCCTTTCAGGCGTGCATGGTGGAGAACGAATGCGAGGATCCAAGTCAAGAGACCATCACATTCCTTTACAAGTTCATCAGCGGTGCTTGTCCAAAGAGTTACGGCTTCAACGCTGCTCGACTTGCCAGCCTGCCTGAAGAGGTCATCCAATCAGGACACAGGAAGGCCAGAGAGTTTGAGAAGAGCACCATCAGCCTCAGACTCTTCAAGTATGTATGAGTATGGTGCTTAATATATTCTGTAGTTACTGCACTGACATCCAAAGCAAGGATTTGAACTTGGGATTAATAAATACCAGCGCTTAGTTCTGACATTCCCCGTCTTCTCTTCTCTTGCAGGAAGCTCTGCCAGTTTTCTGAAGATGGTACACTGGGCAACACACACTTTGCTTCACTTGTTCAGATGCTCAACTCCCTGTAGTTCGTAAACATGCTTTTGTTCTCGTTTTCAGTCCTTGAAAAAACACTACTGTAATGATCTAATAAAGTTTATTTTTAAAAAATGACAATGTTTCATCTAGGAAATTAAACCCTTTTAATTCACGCTAGCGCCTACATAACGGTTATTGAATACTTCACAATATATTAAGTCTAGATGTTATGATACATGCATACATTTCAGTCTGTATGAGAACCCACAATCACCAGTACACATGAATGGGGAGGAAGGGAGGGGAGGGCAATGAAACCATATAGCGCTGTATATAGATACTTGTCTCAGCTTCAGTAGAGTAAAAGCCTTTTAAATTCTCCAGCAACATTGGCAAACAGGGGGGAAACATCAAAATTAGCTGTGATTTCACAAGACTTGCCTTTTTCCCCCTTGAACCTAAAAACATGAGAAATTAAGTCAGACCTCTAAAAAGAACTAATGCGTTTTAACAGTCTAAGAAACAGCATTTGTGCCCATTATTGAAGAGAAGGCAAGCACGCTGGTACTAACACAGGGCAAGATGTGTATAGATTGTATAATCTACTAGAGTGACTAAATCAATGACAGGTCATCAATGTACCACAGAAGGTACAACCATTTAAATGTCCTTTGATCATTTCCTAACAGATGCATTACAATACCCTGAACAGCTGCGTTATATTTTAATTTGGTAAATAAGTAAAGAAAAAGCTGCGTCTTAATTAGAACATCATGGGTTCATTGGGCTAAACAAATGACACCCGAACTTATCAACCACTGCAGCATTAAGGAAAAATGATTTTGTAACATCTCTCGAGTTCTTCCTGTAAACTGGCTCTTGCGTGACGGGTCAATACGAACAGAAAATATGCATAGATTATGTAAAACAGATGGAAATATCACAATTGTTCAGCTCCCTTACAAACATTTAAGATGCTATTCCAAACAGAAAAATCTCTGCAAGTCTTGTGAAAGCACAATTTCAGCATCTATTTTTCTGTATTGCAAATGTAAATGAGTCAACATTGCTGGAGAAAATGTTTAGTGTTTTCCTCTCTTTTCTCTGATCTCTTTCACAGAAAGAAGTTAGATACTGCGACATGTATAATTACAGCAATTCTAGGGTATAATAACAAAAAAATTTAACACATTTAATAAAATAAAGACATTCAAGTACAGTAAGATTTTTGCATGAAAATACAAAACTACACAAAAAGCATTAAAATCAAAATCTCAACAATTGTCTTGAGGAAAAAAAAAAAGCTGAAGTGCTAGGTCAATTTTTCCCGTATGTATCATACGAGCACGTCGGTTGCCCCTTGATGGAAGCATTGTTGAATTTGGGGCCTCCTCGTGAGAAAAGTTGTGCCTCTTCCGACTGAGCGTCTGTGATGGGTCTGTACACGACTGCGGTATCTCATTCTTAAAAGCAGATGAGCCGCGGTGGCTTTTGTCCATCTCTCACCTGTTTCACTTACTTGACCAAATCAACACACCCGCAAACCCTGAGTCAGCTGCTCTTCTGCTCCGTCCCACTCATGTCGTCTTTTTTTTTTGTCAAATAGTTGAAGAAAAAGTAAATGTGAGGCATCCATTAACAGACTTTTTTTTTCTAAATGTCTCCTTTTAGCATATTCATGTCCAAGTCGTTTTTTTAAAGTCACTGTATATGCTCCGTCAAAGTGAATCTGTATTTTAATTCTCCTCCACTGCACAACTTAAAGTGTCTTATGTCCATCACTGCTGAAGCGCAAACGGACCTCGGGTCTCGAGCTCAGTTGTGCTGCAGTGTATTGGACTCTATAGGAGGAGCCGAGTCATACAGTGTGTCTGTGTCGTGAGTCGGCTCTCCGGCTAACGTGCAAGGATTTGACAGCGTCCCTGCACCACAGTCACAGAAGAATCTGCAGGTGAGAGGGGAAAAAAAAGTTTGGCGGAACTCTCTTATGCTAGACAGAAGAAAGCACAGTACATGTCATATCTGGATTTGCAGGCAGTCTGAACAAGGCCTTAGACTGACCTGTCATGTCTGATGAACTCCACATCATGTCCTTGGTGACACTTCTTGATGCAGTTCACGCAGATGGCGTTGCGGTCTGTTGTGTTACAGGTGTGACACCTGTGGGAACCCAAATTGTGTTTGTTAGCGACCGGGAAAGAGGCAAACAGCTGAGAATATTTTCGTCACTTTCATTGTGGGTGTAAACACAAATTACCTGTAAAAATCGTGCATTGGGTAGCTGGTGTAACTTGAAATCTTGTACAGGCACTGACCTCTGCTCACAGCCTTCTCAATGGCATCTTGATTGTTCATGATTTTATTATCTGGAGGAAAGATAGCAGAAACTTGTTAACTACAGTTCACCTACATTGTGATGTGGAAAATCAGGGTTTATCATGAAAATGTACCTTTCATTGTAACATTGACACCAGATGCAAGAAACAATCCCCCAAAGCGATTGTTGAAGATCTGATTGCCCTCTAGAGTCGCTGTGGCATGATTGGTGATCTCAATACCTAGTAGCAACAAAATAAAAAAAACTTTGGTTCACATTCCAAAGCTCCCAGTTCCCATTAGCAAGGCACACTGTACCTGATTAAGAGTGGTTTGTTAACATGTCAAGCCTGTGTGCAGGTGTGACCTACCTGCAGCGAAGCCATCAAATATCCTGTTTTTCCGCAGTACGGGGTGGCTGTTGGTGCTAATGAGGACTCCTGCTTGGGCATTTCTGAAGATGTCATTTTCCTCTAGCAAACCTGAAGACAGAAAACAGTCAATCCCACACTTTTTACTTTTCTTTACGAGAAAACGTCATTATTATTATAACTGTGTTAAGTATTTCATACAATGAATGTATTAGTTACCTCTTCCTCCATTGAATATACAGATCCCACCGTCTCTCCCGTCATGGATCTTATTCCTCCGCAGGGTGGGGTTGCTGTCCGTCTTGATCCACACTCCTGCCATAGCGTTGTCAAAGATCTCATTGTCCTCGATAAAGCCCAAGCCTGAAAAACACATATTCATGTTTCATAAGATAAGATAAGATAAGCCTTTATTCATCCCACAGTGGGGAAATTCACTCAATGAAATTCATTCATTGTTAGGGCAGTAGAGGAGAACTGCTGTCACACTGGTCAAACGGCATATTAGCAGTGGCCACTGACTCTCTGTCAGATGTCAACATGTAGATTAAGTTCCCTCTTGAAGGAAAAAAGGCAATCTGGACTCTGTGGAAAAATAAAACAGACGTCTTTTCTTTCTGCTTCTCACCTGAGTTGTAAACCAAAATGCCTCCATTTTGGCCTCCCCAGATCTTGTTCCGCCTGATCTTGGGATTGCTGCCAGTCCTGTCAAAAAGGACACACAAAGGACAGTTGATTCACAGCTTTACTATTTCCTTCCTTTCCTACCTAAATACTTTAACTCACTCAAGTCTGACTTTATTGGGACATTCATCTATGATTCATTCATCCATCCAAACTTTCACAAAACACAATGAGACAAATTTTGTGTCATTGTCATTAATCTGTTTAAGTGAATATTAACATATTATTGGCATTTTCCACAAACCTAATTTGAACTCCAGAGTACATGTGATTGTAGATGTCATTGTCTTCAAGAACACCATGGCCATTGTCATAGAAGTAGACTCCAACCTGTTTAAATGACAGTGAAAATACATCAGCCATTTACTCTTGGTATTAAAGTGCATTTTATGAATGACAGTAAGCCAGTCTGACTGAAAACTGTGATTATTTATGCTGACAGAAATATGCCAGCCAACTACGTCACATCAGATGACTGTGTCATCTTTGTCACTTTACATTTATTTCTCATCATTAAACTTGTAACCATCTCACCTGCTTCCCACTGTGTATCCTGTTCCTCCTCAGCACTGGCGTACTGCCCGTTGTCACCCACACTCCTGCCAGCGTGTTGCTGTACACCTCGTTCTCCTCTATGACGCCCTGTCCTTTTTCATGCTGCGTGATACAGAACCCACATACATCACTGCTATGCTCCCGAAATACAGCATTAGAAAGTTAAAGATGTGAAGTGAAAGTGTTTCAAGAAAGAAAAAAACATTGCTGGTTTAACTTGATGGGCTGCATATGTTATGAAAATATTTACCACATAGATGCCGCCATGCTGGCCATCGTGGATCTTGTTGTGTCTGACAATAGGGCAGCTGTTTGTCCTAATCTGGATTCCTGCCAGGGCGTTACCGTAGATGTCGTTTCCTTCAATGAGGCCTCGGCCATCACCAAAAATATAAACGCCACCTTGGTTGCCATTAAAAATGGCATTGCCCCTGTACGTGAACAAAACATTACATTTTAGGATGTGCTACAACAGTACATGGGTCAGTGTCTAATCTCATATATTTTGCATGATACTTTCAGTTAAGTATTTGACCCTTGCCAGTCAGGCCACACTGACCTTATTGTGGGGTCACTGTTAGAGGTGATCCACACCCCTGCAAAGTTATTTGCATAGATCTTGTTTTCGATAAACTGGCCGCGACCCTTTTCGTGCACGTAGATGCCCCCCGTCTGCCCGTGATGGATCTCACAACGAACCACCGTTGGATTGGCGTACGCCTTCACCTCAAAGCCGGCTATGCGGTTCCTATGGATGTTACAGCTCTCAAAGTAACCCTGAGAAAGGACAGAGAAATACAACATTACTGCAAGTCCTATCAAAATGCTTCTGTCCATGTGCAGCAAATGAGAGAACAAATCATCATTTCCACAATAACTACGCTGCTGCTTCAATATATTTTACACTGTATAATCATACTAAAATGAGGTTTCCTACACTCACATATCCACATGATAGCTTGATACAACTGTGGTGTAGCAGTGATACCAAAGCACTCCTAATTACAATGAGGCACAATCACTTCTTGAAAAATGCTCACTTCTTGTCATAACATTTAAGAAAAATGACTGCAGCTGTAAGAGCACAGTCAACAACACTGTTTTGAACCCAAACCAAAACGCCACAAAGTTGTAGCTTACCATGCCATGGTCAAACGTGAAAACTCCCACGTCTCTGCCATGATGGATGTGATTACGTCTGATGATTGGGTTGCCGTGGTTTTTCACCCAGATCCCAGCCAGAGCGTTGTTTGAGATCTCGTTGTCTTCGTATATTCCCTGAACGATAAAAAATGTTGAATAAATTTAAGGCCTTCAAAATTTTCATGCCTGCTTTATGCTTTAAAGTTATCTGTTTTGGTCTCCTAGACTGGAACTGTTTCACTCATGAAACCAGGCAGGAGTCTGTGAGTACTAAGAAAGATTGGTTTGCTGCTGTTCAATTAGCTACAATGGCATCAAGAGACCTACTGTGCAATAATACAGATGCTGACATAAGCCTGTAAATGTTCATGTAAAAATGGGTGCATTACCTGTGCATGGTCAGTGATGTAAAGACCAACATTTTCACAGTCACTAATGTTGCAGTGCTTGATTGTGGGACAAGCACCCTGGCCACTGACACAGACAGCTGACCCCACTGGAACAAGCAAGAGAAAGATTTATGAGTGCACAGATATCCATAATATAAAGTAAATACAATCTCAGTTCGACGGAAAACCTTCATTATAGCTCAAAGCGACAAAGGTGTACCAACTTAAAGCAGAGTTGTGACTCCCAACCTTTTCAGCGCAACTTTTGTTTTCTTCTTTCCTATCCCATTAATCATCTCACAACCCCTCAGGTTCATCGTGTGACCCCTTTGAAGGTTGAGAACCACTGAAGTAGAGCGGGTGCAGCAGAATTACCTGTGCATGTGCTGCGTATGATGCAGTGATCGATGATGGGGCTGCAGTTGACTGTGATCTCCAAGCAGTGGTGTGCATTGTGGTGCTGGGCGGATTTATCATCAGGATTGAACTGCAGCAGAGATAAAAACAGTTATCAACAGCAATTGCTTCCACCCATACTGAGTGAGAGTGCACATGAACCATTGAGGTCATTTAAAAAAAGATGAATGCACCAAACATGTGCCTTATATAAACCCACAAAAAAAGGTTGTCTCACCCTAATGGTCATGTATCCAACATAAGCATCTTCTGAGCCTTCCATGAATACAAATGTAGAGTCTCTGGTGTTCTCAATGATGACTTTCTCTGCTACTTTTCCAGGAGCTACAAAATAATCAGACAGGTTCAATTAAAGACCGGAGGAAAAAAATGTATGGTGAAACTGTAAGTACAACTTTTGACACACATACCAGCTCCAATCATTGTGATGGGCGACTCGATGTAGATCCATTCATCTGTGTAAATACCGGAGTGGACGAATATCAGGCCGTCAAAGTGAGGCTCCTGACCCCCTCCGAGAGCATCCTCAATGGTGTCGTAGTACTGGAGAAAACATCACAAGTCAGGTGAACTACTGGAGTATGAAAATTGGCGGAGAGGAAAAAATTCTGGAAACAGTTCACTTACAAACATATTATCTCTTCCTTTGTATCTGGCAGGATTACTGTAGAAGTGTTCTGCAAAGCCTGGTTTAACATGTGCTCCTTTATACTGTAAAAAAAAAAAAAAAGTTCACATAATTCACAATGAAAAATTTGAGACAACGCAGACATGGCAGTGACACTGCATTTTGAACAAGATGGGGAGAAAAAAAAAGTCACGGAATACAATCCTAAAGGTCAATATATCACAGAGGAATATCATTTAAACACATAGTTCTCTTCAACACCCTGCATACTGAATGTCACCATTATGGCCTGTGGTGTTGCCCTTTCACATGACATTAGCTGACTGTACACAGGAGGATTTAAAGTTACACAGAGGGAACTTCTGGCAACAAAAATACCGATGTAAAGATTAAAGGAAATCAGAGAGGGTCTAATTTATGTCTATTCAACAGCATCCTTTAAAGTTGACCGAGTATGATATCGTGATTTTCTGTATGTACCGTAGAAGTAACAGAACTTCTCAATAAACTCTCCTATCGGCAACGTTTCAGGGAGGCTTTAGTGAAAATTATTTTTCTAGTTTTATGTATATTTGATTATATCTCTTCTATTGTAAAGTCAATGCTACAACACATATTGAACATAAAAGTCATGCTATCCATAAAGAGCTGTGCAGTGTGACTCATTTGCTTTACAGTAAAATATGAAATCAAATGTATCAATAAGTAGGTCCACAGGAGGTTCCTTACCAGCTGCTGAAAACTTTCCTTCCACGGGTTTGGCTGCTCATACTCTTCTGGGTTTATCTGGTAGAACTTTCCTGCTTCAGGGTGCATCATGGGTCGCGTGTATTCAAAAACTTCCATGTACAGCCTCTTCCTGAAATATGAAAGCATAACAATGATTAGCACCAGTCTCATCTCACCTGTGTCCGAATTCCTTGGTCTACAATACAGAAACACTGTATCACTGGATCACTGTTTGTGATGTTTAGTACAGACTTGATGATGAAACACATTTGAGACACAGTTTACACATGTTCATAGTGAAAAGACCATGGTAGGCTATTTTGTTTAGATTTTTCCATAATGTTTTCTGGATTGTAAATACAGACTACTGCCTGGTTATTTTCCTTAAAACTCTGCTTCTTACAGTCATCAAGAAGTTGTCCAGTTTACAGTTGCAAAATTCTCTTCTGCTCTTCTAGTATTGATATGAAAATTCAATGCATAAAGTGCTGTTTTCATTACTGTTGTGTTTGTATAATTAACACACAATAGCTTGCATTGAGGAGTACTACAGAAACAATTTTGTACAAGTGCTCTATTGACAATTTGAAAATAGCTTTTTCATGCCACATGCTGTCAAATCTCAGCATTATTTTGTTTAAGATCACTGCTGACAAAAAATATACTTCCTTCTTGCTTACACACTTAATTCAACTCTCAAATTGTGCAACCATTTCAGATGCACAACCGTGAGGCACTATAAAAGGCACTATTAAATCAAAGTGAACAAGTAGCTTTGGGACTGTAACGTCTCAGAACATTCAGCTAAGCACTGATTGAAATATTTAAAGCTGCTGTTAAACCATTTAACAAGTCAAGAGGAAACGTTCCCAACCCCAACAAGTCTCACCAGAGGATGGGATCATTGGCCAGCTCACTGAAGCGCTTGCACACGCATGCCGCACGACACAGGTCCTGCTCCAACAGGTACGAGAAGATCTTTAGCACCACCTCGTCTGGAAGCTTCTCCTGCAAATACTGCTCTGCTGGAGCTGCTGGGAGGAGGAGGATGAAGATGTTAGAGTACTATAATTTGAAAAGACAGGGGGTTAGACAACAGCAGCTTACACAAGCATGTTTATAGCAAGATCATGTCAGTAACCAAGACTGTCTATAAAGTTACAAGTGCGAACAGACTGCCCTACTATTGTACTGCTAGTCATCGTTGCACAGTTAAAAATCCAATATCGATGTGAACACCCTCAAAGCTGTAAGTCAACACTGTCAGTCAGAGTTTAATTATAAACTTTTTTTTTTCTTTTAGGAGTAACCTGTTGATTTTAATTCACAGACAAATACAGTAATTCCTCACAATGTGTGAAGGACATGTGGATTGGATGGAGGCCTGTACTAGTGTGTAGAGGCCAACTGCATTTGGTTGATATGGTGATAGTTAAGAGCAGGAAAAAGCAGATGGCCGATTAATTGCAAGACATCTTTATGTATATCTATATCACCATGACTTTGTGCATTAAGTCTCAATGAAAAATGGTGATGCAGGGCGCTGTGTGACTGGTGAAGGCTGTGTGGATATTGGCATTTCCAAGGTCTGCTGTTTGTAAAACACACTATTGGTGCCTCAGTGGACCTAATCTAACTGAGATCCAGCCACAGATGCCCCAGAACTAGTACTTTGCTTCTAGACTGGCAGATCCAATAGCATTCAAATTGCAAGATGTCGGAGCTGAATGATACATAATTTCACAATGTACACATTTGCAATGGTTACATTGCAAAGGATGCAGTATAATTAGGTAATTCAGCTGACCATATGTAAAAATATTATATAGCTATCATGGATTTTTGAATCTAACTTTAAAATAAGAGAAGACGAATTATAAGGTTAAATGTCTTATTTGTTATTTGGAAGTAATTTGGGTTTTAAAACGGATCATTTGGAGCTCCTGTGAACACAGCACAGGGCAATGTGACCGTTTCCTTCGACACCACAAAGCCAGAATCGAATGCCATCTAACAGTGCAAACATCTATTTCCAACGCTTTGGCTAGAGCTGCACTGTATGAGAAAGACTCAAAATGCCACAAATAACAGACTCTATAATTTCCACTTTGTGAAACTCCTGATGCTACTTCATGTCAAGAGATTTTTAAAGAGATGATCTGAACTCTCAACAAGAGGTTGATCATTACACATCTGCTTTCCCTAGACTGCCATTCCAGAAGTTGACATTAAGTGAAAGGTATGTCTGAGGTAAAGGTGGAATGCAGAATAAATGTCTCATGTTAAATTCACAAAAATTACTATTGCCCTTGTTTCTCTAAAACTTGTTTTGTAGTTACTTGAGTGACACAGACCTCTCATTGTGAAAATGAAGCAATTTACAAAGAAAGTCATGTACACATAACAGATACTGAAAACAGTATGACACTTTGTGGGATGCATACAAGCTAACATGAGTGACTAACTGTACATTTTTGTAGTGAGTTGTTATTTGATGAGTCAACACGCTGCTCTAATTGCACTTAAGGAAAAGTAATTAATCCAAAACTCTACTAAAATTACACTCATAACCTGTGGGAAACACAATAATGAATGCACCTTTGTGGAAGATACACATCCACTCACAACTTAAATAATGTGCTCCTAATTACCTGGTAAGTCTTGACATTTTCCTGACACTCTGGGGCGTTTAGGTCGGTGTCCAAAGTTTTCTGTGGTTGAAGTGGAAGCACCCTGTAGATTAAAAAAAAAAAGGCAACGGAGACATTTAAACATTAATTACTGTGTTTCATCAAAATTGAGTTTTAATCTTAAAGGAGATATTTAGAGGATTCCAGGTGAATGTACCTCCATGTTTGTCTTTGTCGGACACACTGTTCTCTTGGGTAGAGACTTTCTTCTAAGTTGGTAGGGACTATTCTGAGCTCCTGGACCGGATTCTTCTGCGACCATATCTGCAGGAACGTCCTCATCTGCAAGTGGTGGAATACAAAAAAAATGTTTCAATGCCATCAATTAAACCTATACAAAATACTGTGATATGCAACAGTAGGGAATACAAGAGAAACATGTTTTTTGATGTGTTGTCAACAACATATTCATGAAAAACAAATTAGTATCAATTGTAAACAAATAATACACAGTGTATATTCACATGTTGTTCTGTGTGCTATAATCTTCTCTGTTGTGGAGCCTTGAAGCATGTGGAGCCTAATCTGACTATAATACACATTAACTTGTGTGTATTCTTTCACTGATCAACAGACATAAATTTTATCCTTCAGCTTATTGTAAGGATGGGTGATTGATTGCATTTTGTTTTCAATCATGATTTTGGCTTCCAACGATTACGTAAACAAGACAATTGTGATAAAATGATTATTGTGTGAATTTCCTTTGGCAATGGTGCTCTCGCTTTGTTTTGTGTTAGAAATCCAGATATTATAATCCTGATTGTGATTTTGTCATATCCAAGCAGCCCTAACCCACTGTTTACCATATATTAGAATTTGAGCTTCCGTACATATATTTGTCAGTAATAATAAAAAATACATTGTTGCAAAAAAAATCACAAGACGCAACTGACTAAATTACTGACCGCCTATCCAGTGTTTAACACAAAGGTCACACGGCAAAACCCGGAAAATGCAAAAACAGTCTTGTTCATTGCCTGCTCTGTATACTACAAATTGATTACAGATGCTATCAAGACAGGATTCAATCAAGAGAAAAACAAAACAAGCATAGCATCAATCCTGAGCTAACCCAGACATCTATTTATAAGGCTATTTACAATGGTATGATGAGTTGATAGCCAGGCCAGATGGGAGATGCAAACTCCCAGCTTGTTGCTCTGGTTGCAAGGATGATTCTCCCCGGCTACTAGACCAGTAACCACTACAAACAGTGTCTGTGTAACTAACTCGGCCAGTTATAACAACTTCTCTCTATTTGCAAACTGAAATAATGTATAGGTTTTCCTCCTTTGTTTGACTAAAACAAACATGTTTAAGAACATGGATGTCAGTTCCATGGCAAATATACAGCATATGATGTGAAAAGCGCTGTTTCCAACCACACAATGATTGATCTATTTAGAGAGAAGCACTCAAGAAAACTGATTATCAGTACATCTCAATTCATTAGGACGATCATGACAGTCCATCCCCCATTAGATTGCTTTGTCAATATAATCAAGTTATTGCTCTACTTTTCTGTGTTTACAATCACTTTCATGAGAGAAGAGAGTTAACCCTTTGCAGCTGATTGTCATTCAATTGATGCTCTGAGATCCAATGTCAAAACATGAAACTAGTCCACCTAATACTGTAACCAACCATTACTGTTTCTGATCAGTGAGACTGGGTCTCTGACACTGACTTTTATTCATGGTGTCTATTTAAAGAACATCCCTTGTTTATGTTTGGGTTGAAAAACTGCAGCCAGTGTTCGCTTATGTTACACCGTCTGTTGTCACACAGCGATACTGTAACTACAAAAAAAACAGCACACAATGTGACTGATTGTCAGTTAACAACGCTGTTATTACATTAATTATATCCACGCATTGACATTTTAACACTGCACTGGTAATGAAAGCTGTGTTTTAAGACAAAACGCCAGGACACAGATTGATAGCCAAACATGCTAATAATAACAGCTAGCCCGGGCTAGCTTCACTTAGCATGCTACGACAACTGGCAAAACCACTTTGTGTATCCTTCCCTGCGTTTGTCACCCACGGATAAGGCTAGCTATTGTCAACCGCTTGTCAATTTCACCACTTATATCATATTAGCTGACAAAAAACACAATTCAGCGACGATATGAGGCGAAGGAAGCAGAAGACAGGCCGACCCGGGGCAAAAATCAAGCAAAACAAAGCGCGGCCTGAATGCTAGCTACAAACACAAAAGCCTCGGAGTTTCCTGACTGCACCGCTGCGCTCCGATGCTGCTGTTAGCCGTGTTTCATCCCAAACACCCAACCCTCCAGTAATACACGCACCACATATGACCACATATAATTCCTAAACCAGTCTAATCTAAAGACGGTTCAACCTAAAGCTAGCTGTCTGAAGAGCCTTTCAGCGATGCTAACGCTAGCCGGGCTAACATCACCTCTTTCCTGGTGGCTCCTCTCCGGCTGCACCGGGCGCGGCCTCGACACTCGCCTGGGTCTTCTGCTAACGTTACTTGCTCTGACGGAGTTCATTTGGGGTGTTGTTAATCTTGAGGAAATGTCGAAGCCTTCACAGCAGAAGAGGCGACTCGAAGCGCATCGTCTATGTGTTTTTCTGCAGCATTGCACGATGTGCCATCTTTCGGCCGAGGCTCCTGGAAAAACGTAGCGCCGTGTGTTATTCCCGTTCCCCCGCACTGCACTTACGTCTTGCCCCGTTTCACTGAAGCAGGAGGAGCCATAACAGACGGCCACAGTCCGTCAGGCCTCGGTCACATCACATGGGAGGACCCCTCTCTCTCTCTCTCTCTCTGGTCTACACACACTGGCTGCTTTCACTTTTCCAGCTGTACCATTCAAGCATCAGAAGGTAATCTACCTCCCATATACATGCACAGTCCTTAAATGTGGCGTTGATGTGTGTTGCTCAAAGGCACATCGGCAGTCATCTGTTTGCACAGGAAGCAGAACATGCACCTTTTCCTTCTAGTTGATCTTTTCATCAAATAGACTGTCATCGATTTATTATTGTTGTCTTTGACACTAAAGTATCCAATAACACACAACATATTTTGTCATGCCATAATAAAATTGTCTGCCTGATATATTACACATAAATTATTTTTTACATGTTTTAATAGTTCTTATTTCACCTAACAAAACGTAGATGTTAGTCAACAATAGATATGCAGCTCTATCTGGGACTTACAATTATTTGCATATTCTGCTCAAATAGATTGTGACTTGATGATTGATCTGTGAGGACAGATTGGTTCATCAGTGGTTTGATAGTTGGTAGGAAACCACAGGCTGCTGAAAATTGCTTGACCTCTAAGAAGAGGCGGGTAAGGAGATAATTTCTCCACAGGGATCAATAAAGTGTGTCATGATTACTAATATGCAGATTTTGTAAGAAGTGATGAAGAGAGAGTTGAGTTACAAAGCAAAGCTCCCACTCACATAATCCTGCATACTGTGGTGACTCAGAGAATGACACTGTGCATGAGTGGACTAGATGAGATTCATCAACAGAGTGGCCACGTTTGTTTTAAACTCATTTGAGGAACCCCTGGTAGTTCACATTTAGAAGAGCTTGGTAAACCAGCGCTGGTACCTTCTCAGAATGCCTGCTGGCTGACTGGGAGGGGAGTGGCCGAGCAGCTCAGCAGCTCTGTTTGCCCTTTTATGAGTGTCACCCTCACGTGGATGAGCAAAGAGAAAATGGATGATTTATCTTTTTTTTTTTTTATTACAAACAGATCAGTCAAAAGATACTGCTCTCATTTTTTGTGCCCTGATTTGCACCAGTTTGTACAGACATTCAAACCATGCAATTACCACAATACACAATCATAATGTTGCATCCTGTTGTAAATATTATGACAGGGTGGAATTCATTAATATATACACAAGGGGCGGTAAATGACTGAACACCAGCCTACATAACTGCAGTTAATCACGGTTTATTCACTCAAATAATGCACATACAGCATAGTGTGTTCCACACTAAACAAAGCTGACTCGAGTGATGCTCATTTTTCAGTTCAGTTACCTGCTGGATCATCAGAAGTTTGTGTCATGATGTACTGAGTTAGCAGAAATCCAAAGATATGATAACATAACTTGCCCATTTGGTTCTTAGAACAGTATCACAAAACACCTTTACAGGGTTCAGTTTGTCATCAGGAACAAAGCTCACTAGTCTCACAAGTCAGCAAGTCATCTCATAAACTTGTTTTGATTTCACATCATAAAACACATTCATAGTCAATAAATTAATTGGACTGAACACATGTTGGAAAGAAAGAAAAATAGAAAGAAAACACTAAGACAGCCACAAGAACCAAACCTATGAAGCTAATTATTTGAGAACTTTTGGAAAAGTTTTATAGCTCCAAAGATTTTGCAGAAGCTTTAAAACTGCAGGTGAAATGATGCCTGGCATATTGCACATGGAAGACCTGGTATTTTGTCTGATGGTGGTGCTATTCAGCACAATCACAGAGCACTGAATATGATCTCATATTTATCTGAGTGCAGTCCAAACACCACACACTCTACGTGAGATATTTGGTCATTTTTATTTTATTATTTACACCTGTGCTTTTCTCAATGTGGCATGTCAAAACACCTTCTGTGATAAGGTGTTATAGGTTATATAGTGTGACATAATTTTCCAAAATTTGATGTGGCTTTTAATTTTAAAAGAATCTTTTATTTCTGTTCATAAGTTTGGGTTCAGTTTGATAAATAAAGAGACAACTGCTATTTTGTCACTTACTTCCTTGCACAGTAGCCTGGTTGTCCACTAGATGTCTCCTTATCTCTTCCTCTGAGTATTCTCTATACGTTGTGTGTAAGATGAGCATCACATGATACTTTACCTCCATGGTCTTTATTGTCTCCATTGTCTAAATGATGCTTCACTTTACTCAGGTTTGTTTCTCCATACTCATAGTGTCAAATTTCCAAACGCACTAAAGAATGATCTCCTCTCTGATATAGTGAACCCTCAGTCTTTTTACAACATTGTCATTATGTAAATATTTGCTTGTAGGATATCAATATATGTCTGTGGTGACAACATGGTAATTAATTAGCATATTTCTTGGCTGGTCTAAATGAACACTGTTCCACCGACTAATTAACTACCTACAGCAAATGAGTCACACTGAGCTGCAAAACTACCCTGCAACTGCCTTTAGGTGGCAGCGTCCTCATGACAGAGGTAAAATTCTTAGTTTTCATACATATTTGTAGTATTTATATTTTCTGTTGATGCATGGGTTTGCTTTCATAATGTTTTCCTTTATGCCTGCAATCAACCTCATGCCTATCAGCAGGACCATCTGTGATTTGTTGCTCTGTGGTCATTGACCCATCTGTGAGTTGGTCTGTCTGTCTGTCTGTCTGATGAGGTTAATGGTGATTGACCACATGAAAGGAGTCAACTGAGAGTCTTGTATTGTAAATCTCCCAACAATAGTGATTGAAAGAGTTCTTGTTGTAGTTTTTGTCAGGTGTATTTTATTGTTAAATCTGCAGTTATCTGGCTTGTCATCAATTATTTAATCAAGCTGATCACTTTTTCTGAATGGACTTGTTTTGTCAACTGGTTGTAAATTGCCTTTGCGCTCATGATGCACTAGCTGCTGTCGTCTGATGATAAAATCATTGCACTCAGTGTTGCCATGGCCAGAAGGAACATTTTTCTTACATAATCTCCTCTCAGGTATGTTGTTTTACTTCCATTTTTCATACTGAGTCACCAAACCTCTTAAAAAAATATGGAAACATACTATTTTACTTAAGCCTCGAACATGGAGAGTTTAACTGTCAGGATGTCTGTTGTTTTCAACGCGAATCCGTCTGAGATATGACAGTGAGGCACATGTGTTGGCTTGGTAACCAATCTAGTATCCAGTGGCAACAGAGGTCTATTGAATGCTGGGTAGCTTCTGTATTGGCTGGTGTGCCCACCACTCTCCTGTGTCACCAAGTCACAGAGGCGCAGCCATATAGCAGCTCTGAATAATGGTAGGGTTGTGTAATATTCAGCTCAGGAGTCAAAATTCTGTGTGTGTGTGTCTGTGTGATTGGGGAGGGGTCACCCCAGCACTGATCTTACAAATGCTCTTTGTGTTGAACAACTTAATGTACTGACCTGCAGGTGGTAGCACTCTCTGTCTGTGTCACTTTCTCTGTCTCTCTATCAGATGCACATGCGCTTGCACACACACACACACACACACACACACACACACACACAGAGAGAGTCTACAATTACTTCAAATAAGCACCCTCCTCTCCATTATCCTCTCTCATGAAAACACTGAACATGCTCCAGGACTGTCTCCATACTTCCTCCTCATTGAGTCCTATCCATATCTGAAGGCATCCACTGGGGCAGAGGCAGACACAACAGGATAAGCGTCTTTGTCTCAGACTCCTGTCTGTTAGAGACACCCCCCCCCCCCCTCCTCTATTTGGGCGGCTGTTAGAGAGAGGGCAGATGGCTCATTACCATAAATAGGACAGAGAGAGAGTGAGTGAGGGGGCCGTGCACACCGACCAACAGGACCACGCCGCCCAAAACCAAGGAAATGGGAGGCCGTTGCTAGGAGAGAGGAAAGACAGCTTTATGGCAACACAAAGCTGATTCCCCCGTCCGACCTCATCTCGCTCCCACCCCCTCGTTCCCTGCTCTAGGGACCGAGCCTTGAATCTGCTGGTTGGGGACAGATGGTCGATGGGCCCCACCGTCTCTACAGCTGGACGCAGGCTACGCTGACACAGTCAGACCTGGCAGGACTGAATCACACCTTATCCTGTCCAACCTATGAGGAGCAGGAGCAGAAAGTGCTGAAGCCCAGGCCATCAGCTAAGAATAGATCCACACTTGTTGCCCACAGGAAATGTGTGGCTGCACAATAGATGATAATATGTTAAGAGTCTGTCTTTGTAGTAGTGTAATGCTCTCTTTAGGATGAAAATCATTCACTGAGGATAATCACAGGCTGCCTCTTGCTTCTCTAATGCTGCTATTTGGTTTCTTAGGAATTAATGGTGATGATTTGATCAATCCTTGTATAGGGAAGTTCTAAAATTATACACCTACCCACATGAATACACACACAATCCCAACATCACTCTGACATAAACAGAGTGGGTTTTTTTAGCCACACCTCTGTTATTTTTAATCTCTTTCCTTTTTTCCTAATCTGAGCATAATCATTCGAGTCGCTGCCCTTGTTTTTAATGACTGCCGTCTTTGTCAAATGTGTCCGTCCACATTCAAATATAAAAAGTGCACCAAAAGAGGGGAGTTTGGGGTGAGGTGAGGCTCTTGGGAAGTGCATCAGTCAAGACACCATCTCTGAAATAATAGCACATCTGCTCTCACTAGACCTCTGGTCGAAAGGGCAAGAGCAGCCAACTGTCTCACAGACAGGAAGGAGGAGAAAACAAGAGAGTCTAATTTGAATAATAATTTTTAGATATAAATGCTGCACGTCAGTGTGGTAATTATTTAATGGTTATTGTGTCATAGTTTAATTTGAGATTACAAACCAAAACTTGACGAATTTCTTGTCATTTGCCATAATAATTCATGTTGGTTGATTAGGGTTTGAGACATTTTGCATATAGTCCACAGGGAATTGGAGCAGGATGTTTGACAGCATCACTTGTATGTGTAGGGAGGGAAGAAGGATGGGAAAGGAGGGAGAGAAGGACAACTAACGAGAACGAGGGAAAGAAAGCGTCGCAGCAGCATGACAAGTAAGCAGAAGAGAGGCGGTCCTGCATCACCTAGCCATCCGCCCTGGTTGCATAGGAACACGAGGGCCATGCCTACCCTGCAGACACACTCCTTTCCTCTCTCCTCTGCCACGCTTCATTACCCAGTGCTCAGCCAGGCACAGAGAGGCACTGCACCACTTTCTCCACACTACAGCCGTGTGCCCGCTCACAGGCAGGCTCCCCTTAGACCCAGGCAGGGTATACGCTGCCCCTCAGGCATCGGGTCACACTCACTTTATATGCATGGTGCAGAGACAACACTGGGAGGTCTGCACTGGTATACTAAACAGTGGTTCCCAACCTTTTTTTTTTGGCCCTTTTTGTGCCACCCAAATTCCTGTTAGAAGCACTTCTTCAGACACAGCCCATCATGTTTCATATGTGTTGATTTGAATGGACTTTGAACTGGATATTATATAACTAATATGATGTAAAAGTGGATATAATAGTGGATACTATTTTTTTTTCATACAATTGAACTGTCATGTGTAGGTCAGTTTGGTTACAGTGCATTTGTACTGAGTGGTAGACACTACACCTCAGCCATTTATCCTTTATTTTTAGTTACTTCAACATTTTTAAACTATAACCTTTTCACACAGCTTAATTGCAGCATTACTCAGATGTTACAGCTGACTTAGTGTGTGGATATAGATTTTTTTTCATTCAAATTGTAAATTCTATTATATGAAATCGTTTGAAATACTCCATGAGTGTGGGAATCAGTGATAAGCCACAGTCGTACAACCTGTCAGATTGTGAATGCATGAGTGCACATTTATCTGGGAATGATAAATCTAAACTATGCGTAAAAATTAATGTAATTATTTATCTGTGTTTAATTCATATTACCAAGCAGTGGGCAGATTATTGTAGCGTATATACATGAGAAATTACAACACACACTTATTCACTCTGCTGGAAGGACATTAGCCATCCCTCATACGTGTCATAGCCCACTACGGAGCTGGTAGTGCCAGACAACACTGCTGGGCACAAGACCACCATTGTCCCACAAGATAAAGTGCGCTTGTGACCAAGGCAAGGCGGGGAGGACCAGATGCTGTGAAAAGATAAGGGAGTGTCAAAGAACAAAGCCTTCGGTGTTGTTTTGTTGTTTACAGTGAACTAAGTCATCAGTGGAATGTTTCTCCAGACGTCACGACTTCATGTCGCCGATGGAGTATTTTGTAACTCTAGGTACACATCAGAGTGGGCTGTCTTTCCTTTTTCCTCCTCCTGCTTCACAGTTAATTGACTACAAGTGTTCATTTGCCTGCGAGGAGCAGTCATTAAGGCTGAATAACAAAATTTAGCTTGGCAATGGAACAGCCAGGGATCAATGGGTTAATTCAATTGCCTCTGCATGTGGTGTATTGTATAGCAGGGCCATTTGAAGGCCTTTATAAGGGAGTCATGCAGTTTTAGTGTACTTAAAAGTGCAAAGAGATAGCATGGACGTTGGTCAATAAAGATGAGTACAAAACAGCACCGAAGGCAATGAAATAAAAAAGACCAAAGTTCAGTGTTATGTGCTTGGTGACAACTAAACAGTCAGGTAAATACACATAGTTAAAAAGGCAGGCCGTCATTCAATTGTTCATCAGGAAAGCGATATGATTGATAAGTCAAACAGAAGAATGTGATACATTTATTTTAGACTGAATGACTGTGATTTTAATGTGAGATTATAACAATACTATTCAACTGCTATTATCATTACCTCAACAACTATAGCATTATATTTTGAACACATTGTAAGACTTTTAAGATGTTAACCAACTGTGAGAGCAAGCAGCAAACTAGCATCACACTCTGAAAAAACTTGACATGATGGCTCAACAGATCTAAATCCTAAACCCCAGCTTACAACAAGGTAATGTGTCTTTATTGTCTGTGGTGACCCATCTTATTTTTTGCAGACTCTCCAGAATCTTAAAAATAAGTCATGGCCAAAACAGGGTAAAAGACAATCTTTATATCATGCATGGTGTTTTGGCTTTATTTGACTACTGTGGGGCCTTTTTTTTAGAGACTGTGGCCAGATCACTGTAGCTCAGTTGAAGATAGGCCCTTACCCCCCCTGCCCATTTATAATGTATGTTTATCAGGTTTTGTGGGTGTGGTGGAGGCTTTAAGCAAGAGTGACCCTCTCAGACAAGTAGAGAAGGGTTTGTACTAATTATGCACATAAATTGGGGGGGTCTAGTGTCACATCTTGCCAGGGGGTGCAGTCATTTGTAGCTACGCCCCTGCTTCGGCCCTTTGAAATGATTAAAACCAGTCAATGAGAGTCTTGTCTTCATTAGGCTACAAGTTGTTTACCCCTTTGTTTACTGAGCAGTGATTATTAAAATGGACAAGTTAAAACAGGTAGAAAATCATTTTACTAAGCAGCTAGATACACAGTCTTGTCTCATTAAACAGTTGAGCTCTTTTTAATTAAGCCCTAGTAAAATTAAACTTACTGTCCTGGCATGTTAAATCCTCCACTGGAGCAAATTGACACTTGGGCCTTGCTTATACAAGCGTTTGCTCAATCTAACCTGGACAAATAGAGTGAATCAATACAGAATTACAGGATATTTGTTTGACTGTTGAATAGATCATTCCTCTGCCCTACATGTTGAGCATTTTATTGCCTGTGCATTAAAGGAGGCACTTATCAGCTGACAGATAACAGACAATCAGCTCGCTGCTGACACAATTCATAAGGCCCAGTTAGCAGAAAGGATTGTCAAACAAAGGCTTCTGTAGGCAAACACACTCTTCAGTTGAGGATAACTGCAGGCAAGAGCTGGCAGAACCTCTGGGGAAAACAAAACCTGGAGAACAAAGAAAGTGTTGCATTTGAAACAAGTTGACCACGCCTGGCTGCTCTGCTGACAGTTAGAGGGCGCACACAAGAAACATTTACACTATTTTAACTGCAAAGACATAAATTTAGCCTTTGAATATTTAGTAAGGGACGCTTGAAAATAAAAATAAGCTGTCTGCATGGTTTGTTTTGTGGCTTGCTCCTTCTAGAGCAATTAAGTATGGACTTCCAGTGCATGTCTGTACACAGCAGGTGGCCTCTGGCAGCTTCACAGACAGTTGAGGTTGCCTTCTCATCCTGAGGAGAATGCAAATACTACCTGTTTAACCAGTTACCAGTTACTTATCTAGGAAAATGAAATGCCATAAAGCCTCAGTGCATGCGTCCACACACACATGCGCTCATGTTTCTGCAGCCATATCCGTGCAAGTGTGTATGTGTGGTAGCGCTCTTTAATCTACGTCACAATTCTCTCGATGACTCTTCCACTTCGCATTTCAAAGGAGGTTCAAACTAATTAGCTAAGGGTGCCGGGTCTGTCGGTTTCGCTCCCATAACAACTGCAGGTGATTGTTTCCAGTGTCTAAATCCTCTGAAAGGACCAAGACAGAGACTTTATATACTGCACTCTATAATGTGCTCACCTGTACAAGGTTCATAAAGTGGAACTAACCAGAGAAAACAATGCTGTGCCAAATCGTGCATACTGGTACATATTTTGGGTCATTGTCATTACACAACAGCATCTACTGACCTAAATGTGTGTATGAGGGCAAGTAGGAGAAAGGCAGAGGTAGAAATACTGTACCTGGCATGTCTAACGAATATGCAAAATGCATTATTCAGTGCATGTGTGTGCGACAGAGAGGGAAAGGGATATTATATTGAATCTAAACCACCTAGACTACCTTTAACAGTCAGTTTCTTCTGGAATGTGATTTACAGTTTTCACCTCTTTACTGGCTGTGTACCAAAGTGTCAGCATCAGTGTTGCCACTCCAGAAACCAACACTAGGTGTAATGAGAAAAAAAAGGGAAAGCAGAGAGAGGACAACAAAGGCAAGAGGAGAGATTGAATGAAGAGCAGCATACAAACAAGGGTTGTCACTAATAGAGAGTTTTATGAGCTCCAGACCTGCTGAAATGGAGTGCCGTGCGTGTGCAGCAGCTCTTATCGGCTCGCTGGCAGCAGGGGAGGGTGAGAGCTTCCACACTTGCGCTCCATAAAAATGGTCTGATTCATTTTCCGCATGAGAGGGTCTCACTGGGGCGGCATCAGACCAGCCAGTCCACACAGATTTATGGACCATTAAAGCAGCAGGCCTCCTGACCGCTATGCCACCATAGGCTGGCTGCTAAGACACACTGCACCCTCATTCATGCTCGGCCACTACTCTCCATCACGGGCTAGCTTCCTCATTGTCCATCCCTTCATCAGCACCACATTTTACTGCCTTACATGAACTCCTCTCATAGTCTGTAACCCTGCTATCCTTCACCTCGGCTCCTTTGATATGAAGTGAGCTGTTTGCTGTAATTATTCTCACCCATTGCTGAGTTAACACAGTTCTCACAAAGGCTTTTTAGTTATTCTTTCATGTCACCAGAAAGGATCAATCCTAAAGACCCTCCCATGAGCAGCAGGAGCAGACAGCATGTTATATGGTCCAGGAAATGCTCCAGTACCGTTTGGAACATCTCCGATCCTGGTCAGTGGGGCATGTTGTTTTAGCCTAACAGTTTTACAATCAGATTAACACCGTTGCAGGCACACAGACTAATGGGTCTGTCTTTTCGAGGCATCCTCAATCAACTGTTTCCTTGTGATTAATGCATCTTGTTCTCCTCTCTCTCATTTGCCAGCGTTGCAACTTCATCATCCCTAGGAGTGATACTGGAAGGAAAAAATGGGGCAGAGTCTATGCTGCTTGCTGGCCCTAAGAATAGCTCAGTGTGCACGAAAATCATGCCACAGCAACCTGAGGAAAGCTTCAAAAATATGAATGAGTATTATGGCATCAAGGGTGCTCTCAGCGCTGATAAATCACTTCACATGCTACGTTATTGGGTAAATTTATATTTCCACATTTAATGCCATTCTTCACCTATAGGCTTAAATTATATGTTAGTGTTTCTATTCACAACATACCTAAACTCCTGAAACAAGACAAACAAGGAACTTGCTAAATCAGCGTCACTATAATAATAATTACCAAACCACAGATCAACAAATATACATTCCACAGTATCAGGCAGGTATTCAACCTGACATAAAACTGCCATCACACCACTGCAGAGCCTGTTTGTCCAGTTGAAAGAAGGGGAAAAACAAGGGCGTGCATCACAGCGGTGCAGGAGTATTTACAGCACTGTTGCTGACTGCATGACAAGTATTTGGGTTTTCTACCCAGTAAAAGCAAATAGAGAGGCTATTAGATCAGTGCACAGAGAGCTACTCATGTACGCTTATGAAATGGAGTGGAGTGAGATGAGTAAGGTATCACTATCATGTGAAAGTTACAGTTTGGTGTGAAGTCAGTGGCCGGGGAAAAGACTCAAAAGTGACCTGCAGGTTATAAAAGCACATCATATGAGTAACAGGCATGTGCAATTATGACTTTTCACACATGCACTGAATGAGTTTAATCTGCAAAAGGGAAAATAGTGCATAATTGTGCTTTTTTTTTTGCTCCAGATTTCTTTTCTTTGCTCAAGCATCGCCCAGCATGTGTGTGTTGTGTTTATACAGGTCATGTCAGCCTCTTGTGCTCCAGGAGGGGCCCTGCAGAGGGTCCTCTGTCGGCTGGGTGTGGTGACACATCCTCTGTCTCCGCCCAGAGGTGTTTAGCGTGGGACCCGTCCAGCGTGATCACCCGACACTTTACAAAACTATAACTCATGCCGTTATTTCCTCACTCTCAATATTACTTTACTCAATAAATGTGTTTAAAAACAACATTTCCCTCCTCTGTGTTACGTTCAAAAGCAGCTGGCGATAAAAGCGAAAGCACGTTGCAAAAATAGGATGACGTGCGCGTTCGCGGGGCTCCTGCGCTGCGGCAGTTGCCAGGGGAGATAGGAGGGGAGGGGTTTTGATTGGCTGATGTGGGGCCCTGTTGCCATGACGACGGCCGGGGGTTTGGTAGCGTTGCCGTGTGCGCCGCGCGAGGATCAGCGCGCTGCGTGTGTGGAAGGAAGCAGCTGCTGATCTGATCTCTGACATTGTGTGAGACAGACATTTGAATAAACTGCAGCACAGACGTGTCTTCAAACACACCGCACCGAGGCACGCCGTGCATGATTGTGAGTATTTTATCGTTTTTTTAAATAAATGTACCGGATTTAAATTGTGTTCGGCAGGAGACGGTTTGTGTTTTCGAACAAGCTAAAAGTAAATGTGGTCAAGTGACTTTGCTTAGAGCAGCCAGCATGGCAGATCAAGCGACAGCATGTGGCCAGCTAGCTAATGTTAACGTTGTATACTTCTCTCTGTTCTCCCGGCTTGAAGCTTGACGAGCAGAGAGGGATATTTATAGCGCCGACGAATGGTTATCGTTTGATATGTGAAACTAGGATTACTCTAATATTCGAGATAGTTAAACTGTTATGCTAACGCTAGCAGCAGGTTTACCTTCACTGACCCGTCGAGCTAGCGCTACTTCGCCTCTCGGCTGTGCTGGGTTGAGCTAGCGCTGGTAACGTTACAGCTTGTGAACTTACTCCAATTAAAGCTGAACAAAATGTAATTAACTACCCGGTGTTAAGTGGCTTTGTAACGAGTCCAGTGTGTCTGGAGTTGTTTTGTAATGGTCCTCGTCTATATATGTAACTTTGTGTGGCTCATTGTGTTGCTGGTTGTGGCTGCTCCTGAGTCTTGAGTCCGGGTTTAAACGCCTCACTGTATTTTAGCATTAGCTACACAGCATATTAGTTTTCTTTGCTAACAGCACTTTCAGGAAATCTTTTCCACTTGGCTTAGACTTACATGTCTTTGTTTATCGCTTAGTTTCTCGGCCATATTAAATTATTTGTTTGTCGGTGTTAATTTAGCACTCATATCTTGTCTTCATATTTTTAAATAGTTTAATATTTCCTGCTGTATATCGACGGTGCCAGAGGTTGGGAGGCTACATGGGCTAGCTAAGCACATGATGTAATGGATTATCACAAGATTGTCCCAGATATAGAGTGCTCTACAAACAATGTCAGAGTGTAGGAAAATATCTCTCTTTAATCCAGCTGGATGTACTTTATATATTGTTGTTGAATAGATCTTTATATACTTTGTTATTCCACGTGTTTGCCCTTGTCTCCATACCTGCTACCTGACAGTGTATTTACTGGACTGGACAAATCTCATCTAAAATTCATTATGTGCTCTGAGGTTTATGTTTGGAAAAAGTGATGGGGAAATTTTCTTTTCCTTTGTGAGGTTATGACATTAATGTGGGCTGACGTTGCTTTCTCCTTGCTTGACAGTTGTTAAACCCTCAGTAATAAATAGAAGACAAAGGCAACAGGAGCTTAAGGGACAGAAAAAAAAGACAAAAAAGAAACAGATGTTGTCAATCTGCCATTATTTTATTGCCAGAATCTCTTGTGGTCATGTTGTAGGTCAAACCATCTGTTGTCTTTGCTGTTGTATCCACTCCTATAGATGTTTGTATGTAGAGAAGCCTCTGAAGGGTAAGTACTTTTACCTCCCAGAATAGACAAGGGTCTGCTATCTTTACTGACATTCATTACTATAAATAAGGCTTGTCATAATCCAGTGATGCTGTTATTGCTGACGTGACATTGTCTTAATAACTATAGGGATCTCAAATATTGTCAGTGGAGTTGAATTATCTAAATTGAGGACTATCATAAGGTTATTTGAATTGCTGAAATAGGCCTTTAAGACATTGTAGTTACCATAGGTGGAATTATGGTTTGAGGGGTTTTTTTCTGCCTCAGTAAGAGGTGAAATACAGGTGGACTGCCCAGTCTTATTCTAGTCTTTTCTTATGGGTCTGCTCACAGTACACACTGTTTGAACATCCAACTGGCAGACTTGAGAGTCAGATCCTTTTACTGATGGTAATTTGAAACTGGAAATTTACAGCTAGTTCATGTGACAATTGATAACATGAGTCATAGAATTGCTTGGTATTTTTGTCATATAATCCTGGCAGTAAAGCCTGCTGTTTTGGCCTTATTCGTTTAATTGGATAGGATCAAAGTCGAGACTTTTTGCTCTTATTAAAAGCATTTTTCAAAAGAGTAATGCCCTGATAGTCACATACATCAGTATGTTGCTCTTTGTCCATGTTCTGTCTGTGCCAGTACAGGAGTGGACATGGTGGTATCAAGTGTATGTCAGGCTCCTCTAGAACACTCAAGAATGCCACACTTCATTTTTACAACTTGGTACAACACATTGGTGTCACTTTTCTGAGAAGTTGCTCCATTGTATTGTACTGATGACAGAACAGGAAGATGTTCCTCAGAGGATGTATGATAACAATGAAGCAATGTGACAAAAGAGACCACCACCGCACAGTTTTAACAAGTGAATTTCTAGTGTACAGAGTACATTTTCTCTTCAAGCTATGTTGTCCCGTTTAATCGTCACATCATACTGAATGCAATATATAAAATATCTTAATAAGGAAATGATGTTGTACTGGATTGTAGCTTGTAGATGTTACCTCCTATCTAAGCAAGAGTAGCACAGAATCTGCACTTCAAAATGGTGGTATTGCTGTGTAATCAGTCTTATCACAGGATTGTGTACTCTGACCCAGAGCAAATGAATGGTTGCGTCCTCTAAAACACACAATGTTCCTTGTAGGTATATGAGTGACTGTGTTTAAATTCATTACAACAGCTGGCCCATGTAGCAGAAACTATTGGGATTGCTTTACACACTGTAAACCTGGTTTCTCATGGATTGGCTAAACAGAAGCTCAAAGCATTATAACTTACTGTTCTCTGAAAACCCTAATTACCAAGTCATTTGCGACTTTGATTTTACTGACTGTTTTAAATAGTTGGATTGAGGTAGTCATTATTGTTGTATTGATTGGCAGAATAAAGACGTTGACATTCTTTGTTAACTTGAAGTGACTGTATTCCAATAATTATGTTGTTTTGTGCATATTGCAGTGTTTTTACACAGTCAAAGTGGAAAATGGTTTAAAATAAATTGCCAGCATGTGTTGTACATCAAGTGCATTTTGTAAAATTATCAGCAAAAGATCACAATTTTTGTAAAGAATGTGTTGATCTTTCTTTCTACTCCCATTATGAGGCCCTACGTTGTTAAATTGAATATGTGGTTGAGATCAGTTACTAATCAGTGAGCCCCAGCTCTAAGTGCTGGCGTTGGCTTATCTGGCTTGTGGAGTTGAATTCTTCATGTAGTTTTGTGACAGTTGACTTGAATGATTGAAGCTACACATGTTTCCCCACCTGCTTACACCCCCTGTGTGTTTTCTGAAGGAGGGATGTCCCCAGGAATAGGTCCTCTTCTGTTGTCTCAGGCCTGTGACATTATGCTAATCAAACATAGGTGGAACAGTCGCTCTGAATTTGAGATGCAAATGTAAACGCCTGTAGAGGCATATTCACAACCATGCTGCCTCCTGTCTTAGTTCATCTGGTCTTGATTTTGTCTTGCTGTCCTGTTCAGATGATCAACTTGTCTCTTTTTTTTTGTGACGTTTCACATCATTTAGCATCTCCCGAGAGACCAGGGTACAGCTAAATGGCACCTATTTTTATCCTCTAAGCTTTTCCGTTTAACAGCTGTCAGTATTTCACGAACTGGGGTCGACCTATTGTAGGTAATGTCGTGACATCAACAAAAATACGGAACAAGTTCAGATTTGATTCTGCAAATCTAAAAATACATAGTTTGAATGTGAATGTTTAGAGTCTCTACATCAGTTTTTCCTACACACGTCTGCCTCTGAGTGTGTGTATTCCGGTTGTGGTGCCCCTCTGTCTACTCCAGTTATTGTTTTACATCTCTTGATTGGTCACAGTGGTTATGTACTGACTCTATAGTGAGC